>JAZGTJ010015505.1:0-13326 GCA_036877575.1 Botia almorhae | reverse complement strand
GTTCTTATAACGTTCGGAATAACGTTTTTGTAACTTAATGGAAATGTTACAGAAAGCATTCTTACAACCCAAAATTGTAATTTTTCATGTTTCTGCTCTTGAAAATGCGTAAAACTCTCAAATCTCACTTGACATGAGACAAAACATGACATTGTGTGTTAGTTTTTTAGTTTTTTGTTTTGTGTAGATTTGTTTTTTAGACAGTAATTTACAGTAGTAATGACCAGATGAATAGACAGTTTATTAAAAACATGTTTTACCTTAGACTGAATAACTAAATTAATCTAGATACTATGTTGTAGTTGTGAATACATAATATATTGTTTAATTGTTCACTCTGTGTACCTGCATATAAAATAACCTATGTTTTGCAATACAATTTAAATTAAAGAGAATAAAACTGTAATCTGTCACTTTTGCCTCTCTGTCGCCATCTCTGTCAGAACCGTAAAATTGCAGGTGACTACGTACGTTCAATACGTTTGTTGAAGTCAGATAAGGCCAAACTGACTGAAACTGACCCCAGAAATGTCATACACTTGACTGACAGATTAAATTATAATTCATTATTATAGGTTTACTTTTGTGAATCGGGGTAAGATAAGAAGATTTAGTTAAATACTGATCTGTCAGTATTTACTGTACTTGCTCGATAACTTTTGTTTAACAAAAAAAATAAGATATCACTTATTCGCTTCTGGGTCCTGCAAATCATTTTTGTCTGCAGATTGCAGCTTTTAGAACAAATTATTCAAAATTTCCCACAAAAAGTAAGAAATTGAGTGTGTGTGTGTGTGTGTGTGTGTGTTGTGATTAATGACACGTCAAAGCTATTAAATGTTTGGCCAGTCAAATACGTTGTATAACAGTTCGTGACCCACCATGATCTCTGTGCACACGTGTCTGTCCTCCAGGACCTGAACTGCACCCGAGTGAAACTCCAGATTATTAATGTCATACAAAATTATATATTCATATCTGTAGTCTGTGTTTTCTACTAAATGATTCATGATTAGGTAAATTGGTCCACAACAAAACTTAGTTAAAAAGGATTCACCAGAATGAGGATATAATGAAACATAAAAATAGGTCTTTCTAAGTAAATGAGTTTGTTGTTTTACAATGTTTTGTGATTATTTTCATCTGTTTTCAGGGGGTAATGTGGTTCATAGTCTAGCCTTTAGCCCGTTCACACCGCGGGTAAATATCCGCAGGCGTGCTGGAATCTCATTATCTCCAAACAGAGAGATCAGGGCGGCACGGGCCCGTATTGATTGAAACAGATCAGAGTAATCTATCAGCATGGTGGACGTTCACCCCACTGCCTCCGACATCTAACTAACTCTCCTCCTCTAATGCTTTTGTACCACAACAAAAACAAACGACTATTGCATTGGCTACAGTCACATTTCTAATATATAACAGACTATAACAGATTTAGGAAATTAGAGGCAAAAAGCGCGACCTATTCCAAATGATTACAGCTGCATGCGTCACACGTTTGATTTTTAAGTACTTTTAGACTCTAAAGGGAAATATCCAAGAAAAAATCCTGTTATCTATAAAATACAATTATATGGATATGCAAAATTGTATTTTTTTTTGCATATGACGGCTAACCCTGTTAACGGGCAACGTTCTCTAAAAGTTCTCTCAAGTTATCCAAAACAGTCTTGCAGTAACGTGCATGTTTTGCCAATGTTATTTATCATATATCAAAAACGCTTTTTTAGTTAGTTAGTGGTTATTGGGACGTTTTAAAATGTTACAGAATTACAAATTGCGTTTTTGTAACCAAACAATGTTAATAAGTTGTCTAAAAACGCTCCAATAACGTTCAAAATAACGCTTTCAACGTGTGTATTATTTAACAGAAACGTTAGGGAAACGTTCTTACAACCTAAATCTGTTAGCTGGGCAAAAAATGGACCATATCCACCAAAAGCAGGCTACCTATAAATACAATTACATAAGGTTATGCAAAACGTTGCATTGTAATATATATATATTTACAGGACAAAGAGCGATGGATGCTCTGCCACAGATCACTTGTTACGGTATGAACTCATTATGTAACGCCGCGTCCCGGGTGTGACTTCTGACACTCGCGGCTCAAGCGTCCGCAAGGGAAAATCAAACCCTTCCCCGCCGATCCGGGCAGCATGTGATGGAAAGCTAATTAAAGGCCCTCGGGCGCAGCGGGTCACTTCATGGAGCGTGTAGTGTGTGACCTGCGGCTAGCGCGGGGACGAACCAGGATAACAACACGCGCACGTGCGCGCCCGGGTGGGTGGAGCCTCGAACCCGGAGCCGTTTCATTATAAAACCGTGTTTTTTTTAATCAATCGCTATTGGATTTATAAAGGAAATGTACAATATTGTGGCAATATGCTTTAAATGAGGTCTGTGCCGCATGTAAACAGAAAAAAGGCGCTAAACAGATCACTGCAGTATTGATAGATTGAGTTTGGTGGGAGGGGTTGATGCAATCGCGCGCAACGCCTTTCGTTTGACATTGAGGATTCGCGAGCGTAAACAACATGGAAAGCTGCGCACAAACTCGCCGGAGAACCGAAATAGAGCTGATTTATTTTTTACATGATTTCCTTTGATTCGTGCCTCGTGTGGTGCACCAGATTTTCAACCGATCCTCACTGCCGGCCCCTGCAAAAATAAACCGCGATTTTACTGCAATAAATGTGTAGAGAACACGTTTTCTATTTGTTTTACATCATATAACATGGTAAATCACGGTTGCTGTAGTAAAACCGTGGTTAATCTGTGGTTACCATGGTTTAACTACAGTAAATATGTTTTCTGGTGTAAACTGTGGTGAAACTGGTTAATTTTAAGGTAATTGACAGAGATGGGCACAATGCAGTAGCTTATGAAACATCACAGACTGCATATAATACACACGGTTAGTTTAATACACAGATGATGTGTGCACAAGAGTTGAGAGTGGGATTGTACTTAAATGGCTTTGTGGAGAGCAATCTCATGATATTTTGTTTGGCAGAATATTGTATTGACCAGACGAGGGACATTTGGTTGGCTGGCATCATGGGTAACTGTGTGTGTGAGGGGGAGCTGCATTCAGCCGCTGCGGGATAAGATCAGCCATGGGCATTGTCCCTTTACTGTCTGATCAATTTCTACATCCTGTGAACTCCGCGTGCAACAACTGTGGGGAACATTCACTGGTGGCGACATTATGCCGAGAGACTGGCTCTGTTTTAATGGGCAGACTTCATGGCTTTAAAATGAGGGAATCATTTTCCTTTTTTGGGGAAACATGCCTGTTTATTATATACTAAATAATCTCCACAGCAAATCCCACTGAAATGTAAGTTCATTTTTGTTTGTGTATGAAAATCTTGAATTAATTTTTTTAAATATTACATCATTTTGTTCTTTAATAGTGTATATAAAGTAGAATTATATGCAAAATTGAATGCATAGTTGAATGAATGAATAGTTGTTCAGATGTTAACTTATTGATATATATATATATATATATATATATTACATATATATTACATATATATATGTACCATGCAGGGCAGTAAAATATTTTCTTTCTTAAATCAAGTACGGACATGTGGAGGTGAAGATGGGGGACTGGAACTTGTTGGGGAGCATTTTAGAGGAGGTGCACATTCACTCCACCATCGTGGGGAAAATCTGGCTCACCATCCTGTTCATATTCCGAATGTTGGTGCTCGGCGTGGCGGCCGAGGACGTTTGGGTGGATGAGCAAAGCGAGTTCATCTGCAACACGGATCAGCCGGGATGCAAGAGCGTTTGCTACGACCAGGCGTTCCCGATATCACTTATTCGCTTCTGGGTCCTGCAAATCATTTTTGTCTCTTCGCCTTCGTTGGTGTACATGGGGCACGCTCTGTACCGGCTGAGATCTTTGGAAAAGGAGAGACACAAGAGAAAGATCCAGCTGAGAGCCGAGCTGGAGGACATGGAGCCCCTGCTGGAGGACTACAAGAAGGTGGAGCGGGAACTCAGGAAGTTGGAGGAGCAAAAGAAAATGAAGAAAGCTCCATTGAGGGGCTCCTTACTGCGCACATATATTATTCATATCCTCACCAGATCAGTGGTGGAAGTCACATTTATTGTGGGGCAGTATATCTTATATGGCATCGGAATGGATCCTTTGTACAAGTGTGAGAGGGTGCCTTGCCCAAACAGCGTGGACTGTTACGTCTCCAGACCGACAGAGAAAACCATCTTCATGGTTTTCATGATTGTCATTGCGGGGGTTTCATTGTTCCTGAATCTCTTGGAAATATCCCACTTAGGAGTTAAGAAAATTAAACAGACTCTAACTGGTCTCCAGTTTGCTGACGACGACAGTTTTCTCAAGGCGAAGCATTCAAATCTCCAGCAGTTGTGCGTGGCGACAGATTTTTCACCTCATAAAAACCCGCAGCTGAAGACTTTTATCCCTCAGGGACAAACAGACCCTCCAGCTCTGCTCCTAACCAGCGCTTGTATAGGCTCAAGTAACGATATGCCAAAACACAACAGTTTCACCACTCTACCGGCCCCCTGCGTAACCCAGCAGCCCCGCCAAATGCGTCAACCCAGCCAGGGCATGATCAACGAACTGCATTTACAAGCTTCCACGGAGCAGCTAGAAGATAGGGACCATCGTGATCACCATCTAGAAAGCAGCAATGGCTCGGAGAGGGAAGTCAGGCCTCCAAACTCGGGTCGTCTGTGTTTTGAAGGTCAGCACACCCAGGGGCCTTGCCATTCTGAAATACCAGCCTGCCTTCGCAACGCTCTGCACAGGCCCAGCCGCGTGCCGGACCTGGGTGATGATGTTATGGATTCTTCTGAGAGTGACTTCTATCCGCAAAACAGGAAGGCCAGTTTCATGGCCCGTATGCCCTCAGACAGTGTGTCCGGAAGTCCGTCCTGTCCCTCCACCAGGAGCTCTGAGTCTGAACTGGGCTCTCTCAGTGACCTGCCCATGAACCCACCGCCCTCAGGGGGGCGCCGGATGTCTATGGCAAGTAGAGGCTAAATTTGAGCTATAATTTCTTCTATTTGTAGCTATAAAAGCTATACAAAGCACAAAACACTTTTTAAAAATATTTTTAAAGCTGCAATCTGTAAATAATCGCTGTTTAACACACAAAATTGCAGATTACTACATACTTTTTTTTACGCATGTTGAAGTCGAATGAAGTCAAATTGACATTTCCTGGAAAACTATTAAGTTATTAAAATCATTATAATAAACATACTGTTTTGAAGCTGGATGAGGTAAGGAGATCGTGTTGAACGCTGATCTGTTGTTATGTACTTGCTGAATAACTGGTATTCATTTGTTTTTAATCAAAAAAAGTTACGAATTGCAACTTTATAAATGTATAAATTAGCACTGTCTCCATGCAGACAACATTTTAAACTTCAAACAGAAGAAACTGATGTTGGATGAAAAACTAAACTACAATTATATCATATTTAAAACCATGTGGATCTATGATGTCACTATACAGTAATCTGCAAGGATATATTTATTTACTGAACGGAAACATGTTTGTTTACAGAGTGTGTTCTTGGACATCTCTTCCATTATGAAGAAATGATAGAGAAATGGACGGCAAGGACTCCAGGAGCGTAACAGGCAGTTGATGAACAGAAATATAAACAGAGATATCAGTGATGAAGAGTTTAGCTCTCATCTGCTCTGCGTGGAAAGTGCCGGTTTTAACACAACTTTACTGTGCAAAGTGTTGTGCTGTTTTATACCGTCTACTTTGACTGTAAGCACCTTAATTTACCAGTAAAGCATGGTGTACAGCTTTTACATTACTCGAATGGAAGCCAAAAGGACATGCAAATTTACTTATAAACGCTTCGGACAGCTGGCAAAAAAAGAACATTTTAAAATCATTCAGCTTACGTCCATAAAATGTGATGCAAGCTAATGGATTCTTACATCAAATGATGAAGAAAATAAAAGTTTTCTTATTTCCAAAAGTGTTTGTGTTGTGTTGAGGGTAATGCAGATCAAACGTTATACTCAGAACACATGAAATCTGCATGAAACGAGCACGTTGATTTATTTATTATCCCAGAACACAAGTTCAATGTGGAAACATTCAAGAATTTTACAAATACGGTTTGATAAGAGTATGAACAATGAGGTCACAACTTTTCAAGAGAATAAGAAAGAGCAAAACGATTATTTGAAAAGAATGACACAAATCTATAAACAGAATTTGTCTATAAACAGAATCGTATGTACAATACATACACAATCTACAAAGAAATGATTTTAAAACATCTTTACAAAACGTTGTAAACCAGTTCTGCTACAAACCTTGTCACAGATGAGAGGTATATCGATTTAGCAGGTAGATTTGTAAATGTCCCAAACTCTCCTGACTTTATGTAAACTAATAATGTATATTCATATTTGCCCTTACTGTATATCACAATGGTGTTGCATCAGACAAAAGACCAATTCTGTATCTATACCCAAAGATTATTACCAGAATCTATACCCAAAGATCATTACCAGAATCTATACTCAAATAGCTCAAATTTTGAGGAATTCCCTGTTGTCATTTGTAAACATCATGAAGACATATTTAAATATGAGTGAGAGACATTTTGTGGTGCATTTTGAATACATCTGAATTAAGGCTATCGTTATTTTAACGGTTTTGTTCAATGCAAACAATAAAAAACTGCTCAAGGCTTGCAACTGATCAAACCTAATTCCCAAAATTTTGTCACTCAGATATAAAATGTTTCATGCTGTGTATATTTCTTGGTTAATGCAATGCTTGAATCTTTATCTCTTACTAAATTCATGCAATATACAATGAATAAATCAGTTACATTTTAAAACAAGTATGCCATCTCACCTTTGAACTTCAGCCGTGACAGTACACAGGTGAGTGATGCAAACACGGTTATGTAAAACCATTGAGAGAAATGACAAATAAAACTGTAACATTGAGCTTTGTCATATAAAGGCTTGTAATGTCACTTCATGTGATTAAGTTAAATGTGTGGAAGTGTTTTACGACTAATATGGGAAACCACACAAAAGGGAAACATAAGCTTTAAGATGTGCACGTGTCAGGATGAAACTAAACTCATTTTTCAACATTGAGAGCGGAGTGTGGTGAGTATATGAACCGTTAAACTACTAGACTAGACAACGTGGTCATTTAGTTGGAAAATACCGCAGACCAATCAAGAACAAGAGATTATGAGGTCTGCAACCCAAACATAATGGGACAATTATATTTATGGGCTTAGATTTTTGGCAACAGTAAATCGATGACATGCGAGTCAATGCTGAAATATCTAAATCTGAGCTGCCACAAAATCAGAGATTCAATTGAACAAAGTTTACCGGGAGAGCTGCAAATACAACAGATAGCCCTGATCATTTTAACAGTCTAGAAAAAGGAGCGTTTGGAAACTCTAAAAAATTTTCGTATCCAATGTTGCTTCATCAGAAAATATCTGAGAGGACGATCATATGTGCAGCCGAAAATTAATCAAAATGATCGCTGGATGATCAAAACGTTTTCTTTCACTGAAAAACAAAGACTGTGCGGCTTCTGGCGCAACAGATTTAATTGATTAAAAATGCAATTAAAAATTCCCAGAATTCCGATAAGCAGCCATTCACTCCTGTTTGGAAGTTTCTCTGTTTTTCTCTTGCTGTACAGTAGGAATGCTTGAACACAACAAGGTGCAGTCCAAACTATTTGAAACACTTAAAAAAAACACATTTGCATCAGCTGCTTCAATTGAAAATCTGCAATTCCTGAGATAAATCGGAGAACTAGATCCATACGTATGGATGGAAGATATATTTACACGCAAACACACCAATCTGAGAACTGATACGCCACGAACACATCAGAACTTTCCCCTAATGTAGAAACCAACGAAACGTAAAGCTGATAACAAGCGTAACAATTTAAAACAGACCGAATCAATTTTCTTGTTTAATAAAAAATGTCAATCCGGTTGGCTGGACTCAGGTCTTGTCGGGCTGCTCCTCTGTGGTGCACTTCTCCAGCATCTCCTGGCAGAAATCACTCGTCACGTTTGAACTGCTCCTCTGAAGCGAGGGCTCTGACCTCACAGAGGTGACTGTGTCCTGGAACATCACAGCTTCTCTGTCCACTCTTAGTTGTGGGCGTGGCGGCCCAGCTGACCCTGGTGAGGTCATCATGGTGCCAGGGGAGGTGACGGTGAGGTCTATACTGGTGGGACTGGGAGAGAGTCTGTGGTCTGTACTGGCTGAACTGGATGAAACTGGGTCTGAGTGCAGCGAATACGGAGTTTGGGTCTGTCCTGGACTCCGCTGCTCCTCTCTGCAAACTTCCTGGGATAAAAAGGAAAAGTTTTCCCAGAGCTCCCCCATACAGACCTTCAGTTCATTCCGTTCGGTTAGAAGCTTCTGTCGCTCACAGACCTAATGGAGGAGAAACACAAACATCCCTCACAATCACAACCTCTATACGAGTGACTCTTCAAATACAGAACGATTTGAAGAAACAATCTGGATGATTAAGAATAAAACATTGTTCTGGTGTTAAAAGCTGGAGTGTCTTTAAAAATGGAGAACAACGATGTGAGAGACAACAGAACATTTAAACAATTCTAAAATATTACATAATTCTCCCTCACCCAGACCTTTTAACTTCCCCTTTATAATAAATGCATAAAAAGTGTTTTATACAGAAAAATGTGCACAAATTGCGTCTCACACTAAGCATTTAAAATCAAATCTTTATTAAACTTTATATATGATTATCCTGTAAAATCAGTACTGACAGACGAGCACATCTGGTGTTTAAAGAGGTTTTGTTTGTAAGTAGTTAGAAGACAATCAGACAGACGGTGTGCAGCTTCAAGAAACGCCGTGTGTGGTTTGCTGTCACAACCCACCAGTTTATGAATCTCCCGCTCGAGGTTCTGGATGCAGTCCAGCTTTCTTTTCCGGCAGCGCTGAGCGGCAATGCGGTTTTTACTGCGACGTCTCATTTCGTGGATGAAGTCGAGCTGTTCCGAGGTCAGTTTGTGCATCTTTACCATCAGCTGAAAGTCGTTCCGTGGAAGCTCTGTGATCTGATCCACTGAGAAGGGCAGTTTCACCTGCAAGCGTACGGCACCGATGCATTTAACAAACATCCATCGCAATACATGCAACTTTTCAAAAATAAATGTACATAAAAGGGGCACATTTTCACACATCCATCTCTGCAGATATGATTATTCACCACTAGATGACACTGCCAGCTACCGCGTATGACATGATTTATTTATTTGTGTTCAGAGCAATGACCTGATAAAACTATATGCAACTTTCTGTAAAATGAACATATATGACACAATATGTGTTTTGAAATGGTTAAAATTAAAATCAGCGTTTTGTCAGTTTTAGTTTATTTGTGTTCACTTTTAGGCGATCTGTGTGCTAAATGATATAATTAAAGCCTATTAGCTATTTGCAAGGAAATGTATAAGACAGTGAATTGGACTGGGTCATCACTTTAAACACAATAAGAGATATTACACTATGGGGACAGTGGTGATCTATGCCTGTAATTAGCTTAGAAAAAGCACCTTCAGGTCGTTCAGCCAATCGCGGCGCAGTTCAGAACACGTCACGCTAACGAAGACGCGCGCACGGCGCGTTACAGAACCTGCTAACAGACCGCCTGCACTCCTGTTTCAGAGCAAGGACAGAGATGAGATCTGCCCTGAGGCAGATGACGAATACTCCCTCTTTCTGCTCTGACCTTGTGTCACTGCTCAGCCGCTGTAAAATGGAGGTCTATATTTAACTGCTCTAGTACAGCGGCGACCGCAATATTGCTAGAATGATAGATTACGCTTCTAGCGGCACACGCACGTTTTCTTTCCATCTCTCCGGTGGATTCTGGGAGACGGAGCTCACACTGTGAAGTAGGACTCATCTGTTAGCCTGTGAGGTGAAGGGGCCCCTCATCAGATGGGTGTCTGGGGGCCACTGCCTCACTTCTCTGTCTGGGGACCTGCTGCTGGGAGCTCTAATCTCTGGTACAATGAAGGACGTAATAAAGATTTTTCCTGCAGAGATTGTTACACTTTACACTGAGCTATGATTCTGAAATTTATATTTAGTTTTAACCTACTTTTTATGGCGCCTTCACTCGCATAAAACATACCTTGGTATTAGCATGCTTTTTGTAGTATGCTATTCTTTAGGGTATTTTAAAATACAATATTTTTCTGGCTATATTAGCTTGCGATATGCTGTCATTGGTTTTGTCATCAGGAAAAATGTGTCCTTGACACACTAAAGTCTTTACACTTTTTAAGAGTATAAAACAGAACAGACAGCAATAATCAATAAATAGCTACATTTACTATTAATAACAGTCCGCTCTTTCACCAACTGATGTAGTTGACAGCCTAACTGAAGGCTTTTGGTGGTTGCCAAGCAACAGAGCAACTGATGGGTGGTCACAGGTGTGCATATATCTGCTATTTTACAACAGATTAGATGGGGATTCATCCAGTCGGTTTAATTATGCTCGTATTTAATGCGATGGCCTGCAAAAGTCTCGCTGAGATTCCCAGAAAAAATAAAAACGGTCTTCCTCTCTCTCTTTTGAACACAAACGAGATTCCTGTCGTCACTCACACTGACAAAACATTCAGGAATTTTTTTTCTCTCAAGTGGGTCGTTTGAAATCAAAAGATTAAATGAGACAGCAAAAGATCATACACAGATTCTTGAACTGCCAGTGTGTACAGTGTTGTCATGAGGAGGTACAATTATGTCAATGGGACCCAAGAAACAAGAACAGCTCTGAGCTTATTGCCATGGCAACCCTCCAGCATTTGTGAAGTTCCCACAGCTTGAGTCTCGCTCTCTGAAGAATGTGTACGAAACACAGGAATGCTTTGAACCTGTGCCTCTGGAGGAGCACCAAACCTCAACATGTCTAAGCATTTACGTTAACCACTGCACCACAGCTCTTCTTTTTAAAAGGTGGGGATGCAAACCGTACCAACCTCTTGTCTGCGCTCTTTGCTTGGACACGATTCGCTATCGCCATCGGAGAACGATCCCGATTCGTCGCTGGAATTTGTGTCATACGATTTCTCGCACTTGATCTTGGGTGGCCCCGACATGCTGTTCTTCCTGTGTTCCAGAGTCAGGCATCGCTCCATGGTGGAACAAGGAGAGGTGGAGAGCTCAAATTGGGGCAGGCTGGAAGGAGAACCTCCACTGCCATCTTCAGCATACGAGTACGAAGAACAAGAGCTGGAGGTTCTGATGTGGCTCTCGGTGCGAGAGGAACGGGGGCACATTTTAATGGGCACCGGGCAGCTGCTCTTTGGGCGTCGGCGGTAGGAAATTGAAGGCTCTTGAGAGACAGAAGTTGGGGACAGTGTTTGGGAGCTGGGAAATGATTGGCTGGAACCCACCCATAGATCTTCATGGACATCCTGACACAGATAGCTCTCACTAGGGTACGAATGTGCCGGGGCCGCCAGATGGTTGGGGGCCCGAGACGAAAAGATAACACTCCTTCTGTCGTTCTCAAAGGAAAATGATTTGAGAGACATGTGATCAGTTATCTTCTCAGCTCTCTTTGAGGAAGTCACATCAAGTTCTCCAACAAAAGCCTGATGAGTGTTTTTTTCACCACAAGGAACTTGTCCATTTCGAACATGCAAGGTTCTGCTGGCAGGGTGCAGTCCGGCAGTAAGACACAGATTTGAAGATGTCTCTTCCTTTTTAACAAAGGGGCGCAGGCACACTGGTGAACGTCTGCTGGCAGGCAGTTCATTGGGTGTTGAACTAAGTTGTCTGTCATCTAAGTCCATTTCCATGTCCATCTCGGTCCCCCTGTCATTGATCACACCATCCTGCTCAACCTCTGACAGGTCTAGTGGCATACAGTCCTCTCCACTTACTGGCTCTGCTTTCACCCTGGAGAGATCCGGGCCTTGGGCCATGTCGCTGATGCCGGTTTCCTGCAGTAAGCCATGTGAGTTTGAGGTACCGCTGTGTGAGGAGGTGTTCATGTTGTGTTTAGCATAAACCTGATGGTACTTTCTATATTTGGGATAACGAGGGGGGTCAAAGGTCAAAGGTTGGTCAGACAGGTCGTTGGTGGCGTCTAGTTCCTCCTCCTTCTTGGACAGGCTGAGGTCGTGAGGGCGGAGCCCTGATCCAAACAGTGGCGGTTCTGATCCGTGATGGTTCTGACCCAGAGGGTGAGGTGACGGGCGGTTCGGGCTGGTGTCACTTTTCATCTGGGCCTGTAGGAATCGGAAGCAAGAGTCTTCAAGGTTGTGCATGCCCAGGAATTCTGCACAGCACATGACATCCTGGATGTTTTCCTGGTTTAGTAACAGCTTGGCCGTGTAGGCAAACTCCAAGAGTGGGCCAAAGCCTCTTTCAGTGATCTGCAGAAAGAAAACACAACAGGAGATGATGTAAAGCCACCAGTGGTATTTTAACCAAACTGAAGGCGTCACGTTCTACACTTTTTAAACATTTTGTAAACTGTTAGTCATCCTAATTTCAAACGAACTAGAAAAACATGGCTTTCATGAAATGGATGTTTTTCACTGCAGAAATATAATTTACAGTTTTCAATGCAGAAGACAGCAGCACAGTCCCGTGCAATCCTTGAGACGGCAAAAGTGTAATCTCCCAATCCAAAAATCAGTTGACACAAGTCAGAAATAACAGCCGAGCGTCTGCAGAAAGTGTTTGAGCTCCTCACATGAAGGGCTTCTAAGCTTCACGTCAGGAAATAAAAAGAAAATGTACCGCATAGTGTCAGGAGCTAAAATAAACCGCCCTTCTCATCACTTTCAATCGCTCCATCACTCTCGCAGGTATCCGCGAGCGCTCCGGGCAGCGCGCAGCCACATCAAGAACATCAGCTTTAAAATAGAAAGTCATGCAGCTGAAATGCGTCTCCCCCAGACGCTCGGTCCTCCAAGAGCTGCTAATAAATTGAAAAGCTGGGGGGAAAATGCTGAGCATTCTGTGGATCTATTTTCAGCTGACATCAGCATCTGCCGCCTGCAGGAGCACGTCTGTATGGAGGCCAAGCACCAGATGAGGTTGTTTTAATGTTATAACAGTGATTCTAATGAGGACAGCAGGCAGGGATGTACACACACAAACACAAACACATGGACACACACACACACACACAAACACATGGACACACACACACACAAACACACGGACACACACACACACACAAACACACGGACACACACACACACAAACACACGGACACACACACA
>JAZGTJ010015504.1:0-13327 GCA_036877575.1 Botia almorhae | reverse complement strand
CCCGCTGAGTGATTTTCATGCACATAAAGTATGACTGCTGGTGTCCATGATGCACAACTATATAAAAGAGAGGATGGAGAAGGTACAAACAAGCATCACCCAAAGCAGAAGATATACAGATCTAAAGGTTTAAAAATATGTCTTGGTTTTGAATTTTAAAATAACCTTTTATATTTCTTAGCACACAACCTGTTAGTATGGCACTGAGTTGTTTTAAAGGACTTCAAATCAGTGAAATATTGTTGGTGAAAACAGGTTGTTGGTTGAGCAATGCACCCTTGAACTGAAGTCTGTGTGATGTGCTTAGCAGTGTTGGAATGGTTAAGAAACATTGACATGTTGAAAAACAATAAGCAGCGCTGTGACGTTTTTCACATTTGATTATTAAACACACCAAGCTACTTAAAGCCAACATGGAACAGCGTTCAAGCACCATTTTTCAGCAGAAATGTGGTGCATTCTCAGTAAAACAGGACATTAAAAAAGATGAGAAAAAGATACAAAATTGATTGGACTGTGAAAGGTGGGTGTTCCACACGATGATGGAGCCAGACCTGAATGTGAGCTTGCGGTCGATTGTGGAAAAACTAGCCAGCAAGTGTCATTCTGTTTCACTAGCAAAACTGCAGAAATAATGATTGTTTTGAAACAGGTTGGTTAAACATGCTGTTGGTGCCTAAAAAGAATTTCACACTTCAGCTTTAACCAACAGTCTGCACAGCATAGGTCAGACAAAATCCAGTCATATAATTTGAGGGGCGAAGCAAGTTTTGAAGATCACATGAAGATCAGGAATGTGTATTAATAAAGTAATGCGATTTTAAATTTCATGTGACTTCAGAGATAACAGGCTGTACTTGATACATTGCTAACAAATGGAATAGCATAAAGCCAAAATAACCTGCTAATCATTTTTGTACACGTGACAATGGTGATCAACACAGGCCGGCAAAGAGAAGCTTTCATGACATCCCAACACCCACACGATGAGATGAGCAAGACAGTAAGAAATAGATAGACAGACAGACAAGTTCGAAACAGCAAAGCAGTCCAACAAAGAGCTAAAAAAAACAGAACATGCTCCTTCAGGATCACTGTGATGATGGTGACTCAGCATGACCAACATCTCCAACTTTTTATATTAATCTTTCATATAGCAGGACAACAGCTCTGTACCCGGTGAGTTGCCTTGTTGCCTACATAGTGAATATTTTAACAATATTCAGAACCGAAATGAAAAACCCCATGGTGCTTAACACGGTCCTCTTATGCCATGGTATGTCAGTAGGTTTTCTTCCTTGTAATTTGATTAAATAGTAATAATTACACTTTAAACACCTAATAGGAGCTGCATTTTTTCTAAATATTACACACCAGGGTCTGGATACAAGGTTTTCTCTATCAGGACTTAATCTGCTGATATCTTCAATGCATTTTCACATCTTTAAAATGCCCATATTTAACAACTTACTAACGATGAGCACTGACATACCCATACCCTCCCAAAATTCATTAAACACCCCACAAGAGCTTCTGACAAATGAATTTCCCCCTGTACACTAAAGTTACTGTCTTCAAATATTATTATGAAATTAAATTTGGTGTTCTGTAGCATTACTGGTGCCATGCCATGAACCCTGCCTCCAAAACAAATGGAACCAAATGGTGGCTCCAAAACCATGAACTGAACCATGGCATGGTATATTATTACAACCCTACTACATAGGCAGCTGTCTCCTAAGTCAGCAAGTGAATCTGAACACTGTACATAGACAGCAAGTCAAAAACAGTGCTGAGAAGATGTCAATCACAATAAATTATATTAAAGTTTGACATTAGCACGTTATTGCAACTCGTCCACAGTACTGATATTGACTTAATTGTAGCAATGTATTGTGGGTAAAATACAATCTCCCTAAAAAACTGCTAAAACAAGATATTTCAGAGGGCAGAATAATTAAGATGACTACCTACTGCAACAGTCAATACATAGGCAGCCTTAAATGTTCCCTACGTAGGCAGCTCACAAGGTTTAAGGACAGAGTATGTAGTTTAGACATGTAAGTCATGTTTTTAGAGCCTGTGTCCATCATCACAGCAATAGCATCGCAATTCACCACCATGCAAGTTTTGTTTCCACACATCATAACATAGTATCACAACTTCAGAACCTCAGGGAATCGAAACACCAGATGGTCAATTAGCAAATGCTCAAATAATTTGTGATTAAAAACAGATCTAAGCAGGTCCGTTTACTGGATGATTACCTGACCTTCTGACCTCATACCTGATAAATCCTCTTTAGGTGCTCCTGCAGACAAAAAGATTTGTATGCATGAAACAGCCAGAGGCAGGTCTACCATCATGACTAGCTGCTAGCTGCTGCCTGTCGCTGTGCTATGATCATGATGAATTTACTGCTGCTCTTCTAGCTTCTTATCCTAATGCTAACTTCAGAAGAGTGCAACGAGTCAGGAAACCCTCGTGCCTATGCGTTTGAAGTTACCTGTTCTCCCTCTGTGAAGATGCGGGCACCAAAGCTCCAGGTAATGGTGGGCGTGGGGTCTCCAGTGGCCTCACATGTTAATGTGACTTGTTCGGCCATTTCGATGGTAGACTGGCTCTCCAAAAATGTGATTTTGGGTTGCACTAAAACAACATAATTTATAAGGTTAGTTATTACCCAAAACAACATTTCTGCCATTATTTGCCAGTGTCATGGCATTACAAAACCTGTGGAACCCTCTTTCCTCCTCAGACTACAAAATGAGATGTTCAGCTTTTACATTTATGCATCTGGAATTTATCCCAAACAAACTATCTATTTCTTATTAGTGCAATATCATGTTATTACTTTGTGTGGTCCCTGGAAATCAATTCCTGTGATCCAGAACGGCTTCAGAAAACTATAATCACACAAGCTCCATTAACTACTTGTACAGTGTTAGTTCATCAGAAAGTGTCTATCTACCCTTGACTGTATTACAACAAAAGAAAGTCATACAGGTTTGGAATGACATGAGGGACAGCAATCAATAGCAGAACTTTCATTTTTGGGTGAAAGGTTCTTAGGTAAAAAAAACCTTATGTCACACCACTTTGATCCCTGCAGAATGAAACTGAATTCTTTATTTCTCAGTATTGAATCTTCAACACTGACTTTCACAGGCTGCTCTAGGTTGAAATGATACCCTCCGAGATCTCTCATTAATTCTTACCAAAGACTTTAAGGCTGAGCTCTTGTTCGCTTTCACCAGCTTTGTTCTTTGCGATGCATGTGTAATCTCCCTCGTCCAGCTTTGTCACATCTAGTACATTCATCTCTGAACCATCTTCATTGAAGTTGTATTTATCCCCACTTTCAAGCAGAATGTTGTTCCTGAGAGAAAAAGCCAGTATATTGAAACAGCACAGCAATGAGAGAGACAAATAAGGTTTCTCATCTAAGAGCATTTTCAATATATAGCATATCTACAGAGATTTTACTCATACAAAAACAGAATATACTGTTAGCGAATCCCTCTCTACTGTAGGTCTTTCATTTGGCTTCTATTTGCCGCTCTATTTGTGTTCTTTGTGCAGACGCTCCTGAAATCATTGGATTCTTGACCATGCTGACAACCTCGTGATTTAAGGTCAAGCGGGTAATAAATATACCACAACCCTTTTCAGTGGAGAGGACCCAAGTTATTTTAAGACAAACACCTTCACCCGTACATGTATTTCACGACCAAACAAAAGCTCCTTGAGTTGCTGCATCATCCTGAGGGATGTGTTTTATAAGTTCTCCTAAAAGAGCAGGAGAACATGCTCTCCCACCGAGCTATTTGTTTATTCAGAAGAGTCTTGGCTCTCCTCTGAACTCCTAGTCCAGACACACAAGTCTTTAACTGGTTGTTTTAATAGTTTTTTGTTTCTCCTGGCAAATTGTTGAAGGAGAACGTCAGCTTACCGTTCCCAGATCACCATTGGCTCAGGAAATCCATCTGCATCACAGGCCAGCACTGTCGAGTGGCCCATGTCGGCGGTGGCGTTAGTTTCCGCTTGACGGATTCTTAAAGTGGGAAGGACTGACAGAAAAAAATTTTATAAGTTCGAAAAGACAAACCCCCAAACTTCAAAGCTTGCATCCATGAAAAGGTGAGTAAGAGCTTACCATTAACAATGACCTCAATGTTGCGAAAATCAACCTCCCCCCGCGCTTTAATGCGACCCTCGCAGGTGTACACGCCCTCGTCGGTCTTTCTTATTCCTCGGATTTGGAGGTGGCTGTTAGTCAGTGTCTTAAAACGGACTGCAGAGAACAAAGGGGAATTAATTTCTTGCTTGTTTGCACAGATGCGTGGCGTAAAATTGAGTACAAAAAAATACTAAGTCACAGGCAACTCGGACGCAATTTGGACAATAATTGTTTTCTGTATGGATGTGATGTCATTTTAGCATTTACAGGTGCTAGTTTGTGATTTCATTGCTGGAAATGTATGTGCTTTTCTCCCACAACCTGAGTGAAACTTCCCAGGCAAATGAACTGTCGTCTATTTGACAAACCTGCTATTTGACACTTTTGCAGGTAATGAGCAATTGGGTGTTTAGCCCTAAAGAATACAGCCCTCAAAGTATTAAGGCCACATACACACTGCAACCAATATTTAACCACGTGTGAATTCACAAAATTATCTTTCCATATATTCCATTTAAATTAAATCCAAAAATGAGTAATAGTGTAGCAGTTAAAGAGTAGATGGTAGCCCTGATCTGTCTTACCATCTTTGTCAAACTGGATTTTTGCAGCTTTGTACTTCCAGAGGACAGTTGGTGGAGGTGAGCTTGTGACATCACACACAATGATGGCGTCGTCGCCTTCAGTAAACTCCTGCGGTGACGGGACGTTTGTGAAGGTGATTTTTTCTAGAAGAAAAATGCGTAGCTCTGCTTCAGCACAAACTTCAGTTCAAACTTCGTATTAAAATGAATAAAGTTTAAAGCAAGAAATTAACGTGTCATGAAATTATGTTCACATTTAGGCTTTGCTGCACTGGCCATGTTGCCTCTCAGGAAATAAACTTTCAGCAAACAAAAACACGCTACAGCAAATTTAATATTTAATGATATGGGCATTTCAAGATACTGCAATATACAAAAGTCCATAATTTAAATGAACATAAAGCGCCTACTGGTGCGCTTTAAGTACATGTATATATGGGCACAGATTGACTGTAAACAGGAACTTTACGGTATATTTTGAGGTTGACGGTGGATTCGGCCTCTTGATCGGCGCTACTGGCAGCGCATTTGTATGTCCCGGCGTGATCGATCTTGGCGTTGTAGATGGTGAGAGTGGAGGACGTCTCGTCGTTACGCACCACGCTGATGTCCGACCTGCCGGACTCTATCTTCTCCCCGCTTGGAGAGAACCAGTTGATTTCCTGCGCCCCGCCGATAACTACAACCCATAGCACGGCGTCAGCCAGTCAGTGCAACACAAAAACAAACACATCACAATTCGAGGGGCGTTCCGCCGTATTAAACGTGTAGTTATATAAATCATTCTGGTGAAACATCGGCACTGCAAAAATGCATCAATCAAAAGCAAATCAGGCTTTAAGCGATTGAATTGTTCGCTAAATCAATCGGGATTAGGTGTCACTGGCAAACCAGCTGTCAGACAGCACCACATAAAACATTGACCGATTCTCTGGTTACCAGTCTATTAACCAAATCACCAGACCATGGAACACAGCACTGGTGAAGACCCAGCGTTGAGAGCAATTATCAGAGCTGCTGTTCCACCTCTTTGAGTCTTCAAATGAAGCCCAAGGGAGTGTAACCAACAAAAGCGTTTTCCAGAGAGAGAGAAACAGAGACACAAAAGGTTTAACGTATACTTCTCGCACGCCCAATTCACATGGGTCTCATTTACCGGGTCCTCAACGATATTCACTGACATAGGAAACCATCAGTCACATTAAAGTTGAATTAACAAGTGTGTAATTTCACTAAATAGTTCAATCTAGAAGATCTTTTGTAGGTCATAACTTCAATAACATCATAATTGCTCAAACGTGTTATGACCTAGAATGTCTATCAAGAGTCACTGGACTTGAGAAGATTTATGAGGAAAGAGACTTGTTAGATAGTAACAGAAAAGTATTAAATAAACAGCTTACACAGAAACAAAAATTTACAGCATCTATTCAACCCCATTTAATTCAACCCCATTTAATTCAAAACCCGAGAATACTTTTCTCTGTGAAAAACACAAATGAAGGAATTTGTCGGAGCCTCTGTTTTCCATATTAAATTGATGATGATTTATACTGCCAAACTCCAAAATGGACAGGAAAACTCCATAAAAGTATATACGTTTTTAACCCACTTTACTTGTATAACTCCTGGTATATAAAAGATCAGTTTAGACCTACTGCCTAAGATCTCGTTTTGTGCTTTACACATTTTTAAAAATGGAATAACATAAGGTTGAGGAAATAATGAAATTCTTTTTATGTTTTTGGTCAGAGAGGATAACAAAGAGAGACTGATAGTCATATGTAATATAGATAAATAAACAGATGTAAGGAGAAAACAATCACATTTTCAGTATGCAAATATTACAATACAAACATAATCAGGGTCAGTTTATATCTGGTGAAAAAATTTCCAAGGTTTGAAAGCAGACTTAATATGAATCAAATCAAAATTTAAAGGAAGAAACATTATGAAGTTAGAGAAGTTTCAAAACAATGATTTCATGCAATCACTGCTGTGTAATGAAGGCTGAATGTGTCTGATCAATATGGAAATTTACCTTCGCACAGAAAGAACCGAGATTCCCCCACACTGATCTCGCTCTGGGCAGGTATGATATCAACTTGCAGGGCAACTAAGGAGACAAAATCAGGTATTAGCATTTGGAAACACATCAAAACCACTATAATACAGACAGAGCATCTGAAATCATTTGAATTTCACAACCAGAAACTTTTGAAACTGTATTCTTCCACATGCATAATTCAACAGCGCAGAGAAACACTGAGCACTTTTCATTAAATCTACGAAAGCGGCTGATCTCTCCCCATTTATGGCCCTACGTGTAACTATGGCAACCTCAGTGACATGGGATCTTCTGATAAACAATGGTGCATCATTTTGATCCGACTAAGCGAGAGGCAACAACAGACAGTGAAGCTAACAAGCTCATTGTCAATGCAGCAATTCCAACTTTCAGGTTCATTTATTGCGGTATTACAGAGTCTAACGGCTGCATCGATGTGCATTCAGCACAAAATGCATTTCTGCATCCAAATGCATCCCATAATGCAGAGATTTATTTCTAAGAAAACCTTTTTATTTCCTTTTTAGGTCTTAAATTGGGCTGTTGTTATGTTTTAAAAGCGCTACATCGGCACAAGTTCAACAATTTTTCCTTTAAAATGATCAAGAAGGTCGAGAGCAAAACAGATCAATATGTTTCAACTGAGGGAACATAAAACCCAGTTGGGCTGGCCGACGAGTGAGTCGACGAGGCCATTCCTCATTCGTATGTCTGAGCGCAGGAGATGTTAGGGAAATTAGTACAGACAAAGGGAGCTGACCAAAGACGGAATTGATCACCGCACAGATGGTGGCCTTTTGTCTTTCAGGTAATTTAATAAATGGCTGAACCCGGGCAAATGTAAAACTCAATTAAATCAGCATATTCCATCAATACTATTGGATGTTTGGTGTTGTTCCTAGGAAGACATTAATTCCTCACGTCGTCTTACATTTAGGGTCTTTACAAACATCATTTACACAAAAGAATAACTTTAAAGTGTTAACACAATTGCCAAATTCACAGATTAAAGGCAAATAAACTGTGAGAAAACAGGATTTGTATTAATAAAAAAAAAATTAATTAGCCACTCATTAGCAGGGCATGTTGGGAGATGCATGTTTATACTAGAGCAGAGTGTGTAATGGGCTCAGTGCTCTAATCTCTGAGGTCACTGTTTTATATCCCTTTAAAAAATTACAAGAAAAATTCCACTTGAAGCATTTAATTGTTCTGTTAAAGACAGTCTATCGTCTGCAATGAAACACAAAGTGGTCATATTTAAACAAACAAAACAAGAGACCCCTTAAACAATTCATGTCATAATAGCAGCATGATTTAGCTTGTTTTCACACTAGAACCTTTTGTTCTAAATTTGTTCTAGAACAAATTTAATTTGGAATCAGAGCGTATAGTTGGTGAAATCTGTTTTCCAAACTCAGATCCTCACCAAGGAACCACTTGGAAGCAATGAACCGTTTTTGATACCGTATAATTTGCCTGTTTTAGTCAAAAAATGCATTTCTCATTACTTCTGATCCTATTTCTAAAGTTTATTTTCCTGTTCCTGTTTGTTTTCCTGTCCGGTTCAACTTCACAGTATATGAGAGAATTGTGTGAACATTGTGTTGGATACAGTAGTTTTACTGAACGGGTCTGTGCATGTGACTAGATCTGAATGTTTCTGTGGCTCACAGACCCACCAACCTAGTCACACAATGTGCACCCATCTGTTTATCATCCGAAATGATGCAAATGTGTAACATTTCAACAACGCTGACAGGATTTTACTGAAATATTTGAATGTCTTTTCTAATTTTAGCATCTGACCTGCTATATTGTTGGGGATCTTTTCTGTATCTGTGGCTTTTCTCAGGAAAAGCAAATGGCTCTGCATAACTGTCACATCAAAAGTAATCCAGTGAAGAGATTTGCAGTCATATCTTTCCCAGCATCTTTGCTGTTGGATTGAGAACACCAGGGAAAAGGGAACTGGTTCCATTTTTAACAAGAAAACTTAATAGCACATTTATAAACATTTAAGCAGCTGGGTTTGTTCTGGACCCATAGGTGTCGATTTGTGGAAAAATTAAAGCAAGAGCACACAGAGTTATTTAAAAAAATAAAACACATTTCAGGTTAAGGACATAAATGACATTTAATTTGATAACTTTATTACAACAATCATCTGTACCGCTACTGTAGAACAGCACATACAGTGAATGAATAAGCGATTTTGTGTTTTAAATGTGACATGTTGATCTAAAGTAATGATTTGAAAGTTCAGGCTTCTAATCTAACCTAATCACCTTCGTAAACCTTTTCATTTTAATAAACTAAAATTATAGCCGTACATATAGGTGGATTTATATTAAGAACACATTTCTGTGTATATTGCCTTATCATTTCACTGAAACTAATACCCAGCTGAGGACAAACGACACAATAAAACTATGGTGTGGAACCTTTCCATCACTGGTGACAACCACAATGACCGCTCAGCAAAGCATTAAAAATACCAACGCAGTGCACTCATTATAACACACAAATGAAGGTAAAAGCCCTGCTGCTTCCTCTATATTAGATACATTGCTGCCGCAAGCTATTCAGTGAGGTGCTGGGAACAAAATCTGTCGCTGCAATAATGCCCATGACTAGATCTGGATCTCAAACGCACAGCCTACAGTCTGACAGTGGCATCATGGGTAGGTTACCACCCCACAGGGAAGATCTTCTTCAAACGATATGACAAAAGAGAAAAACACAAAGCGAGTATGAGCGGGGGTGGGGTGGGGGGTAAACCACTTGTGCAATCAAGCGTTTACCAGCACTGTGCAGGAAAACAGACACACAAGAAACTAAATAGCAGTCTTGAGTTTAGCTACAGGGGTATGATGTGTAGCGATGCTCAGTTCTCAACGCGGAGGAATTGTTTAAAATGATTACTACATCACAGTTTTACTTAGAGTAGTAACTCCAGAGCAATAATAAACATGTTCATTAGGATCGGTATTAGATTATGCTTTCATTGGAATTGAAGCTGGCAATTTAATAAAGGTAACACAACATTGCTAAAATGAAATTAACACTTGTATTAAATAATGCAGTATTTACTCAGAAATGGTTTTATTCATCGACAAGGCTATTGGCTGAGGTTGGTACTGACGCAAAGGGGAAGTAATATTTCTGTTTTCAGTATTTCAAAATGAGTTGTCTAGTCTGGGCTGCCTAAACAACTAGCCCTCAATGAAGGCTGGGATCAGATTAGTGACTTTCTTGGAGGTCAAAGTAAATTGCAGTAGTTATAGCAGGGTGACCAACACATGAATAATACAGTATAGATGATGTAGCTGCCGTGACAGCTACTCACACCCGTGTTGATGACACAAGCATACAGTAAACACCCTAACAGTAGATTATGTAAGATTTTCAGGGACTGTACTTGAGGAAGTATGGGTTTATTTATAGTGAAGGCAAAGGAGATTGGGAAAGATTTAGAGTATGTGTCTTAGACATTAATTTAAAACGACATGTTTAAAATGTTCATTTTGTAGTCTGATTAATCGACCAATTTTGAAGCACCTCATTATGAAGTTTGATTTCAGCGCAATATGCGAGTCTTTCAGAAGATATTTCTGATCTCTCCCGAACACTGATCGACTAACAAACTAACACTGATCGAATGCAAATGCGTTTGGTGTTTCAATAAGTTGTCTGCATGGGCTGGGATCTCAGTTCCAATGTAACCCAGATTCAGCACAAAGACTGTCTTATTTCTTGCCATGCTTGTCATGTTTAGTGATAAATGTTAACCAGAAAAAATAACCGCTAGAACGAGCTCTAAAATGTATTCAGGACCCTTTGAATCTAGAGGTTGTGATAAAAGCGATAATAGAGAGAGAGAGAGAACCCAATTATGAGGCTTTTTGTTAGGGTGCGGTGAATTCGGCGCTCATCTGTTTTTATTCACACAACTCTGCACTCAGTTCCTGCCTTTAAGGAGCATCCGCTATAAATAAAATAAACACAATTAAGATGAAGTCAATAAGACGTGATGTTTGTTCAATGTTTTCTCTCCCAGAACTAGATGTTCTTAGAGTTTAGGTGCTGTACCTTTTTTCAGTGAGTAACATCCTCAAGAAATCTCACAACATTTTGTATGTGATGTGGCGCTGTTGCCTGGCAACATGACATTCCGTGTTGTGAAGACTGAGAGTGTGCAGAGTATGTTAATGCGCTGACTGGCAGGAGTGTCCGGCGATCCACCAGAGCAAAGCCGCGGGCTAGGTAACATGTGCAGTGAGAGCGCAGAGACAATGGCATTTCTGTGCTCAGCACCACATAGAATAGTGTTCTTTTCTTTCAAAAAGCTGTAGGGATGTTGTTTTACATAGTGGCATTTTAAGACACAGTCAGATTCTTAAGCCCCATGGGTACCACACTGTTGTTTACACCCTGCTGTTCCATTCACCTAGGTTGACTCAATTCAGCGAAAGCCACGAACAACTAAAAGTCGTTGACTGGAAAGGTTAGAGAATGGTACATTTTCTCTAAATTAGGCTATTTCGCTGAGAGGAGTGCTGGAAAAACAAACGAATCAACTAGGCTCAGTTCACAGCCAGTCGATTGTTTTATCAACCAAAGTGTTGTAAAACAATGTTTACTACATTTTTGGTACTCATTTTAAACTGCTTAAAGCTGCTGTGATAGATCTTATTTTTGGAAAACCACACAAACTTTCCCACCTATTCAACAGTTATTGTGGCAATAGGTTTCCTGTTATTTAACCCTTGTCTCTGTGACATCTCTCTGGATTTTTAAACACCCTGCACATGGTCGGCATCGGCTCTCTGCCAATGGCATAAGTTTGGGAAGGGACTACATGTTTTGTAAACAATGGCAGACAGAGGGAATGTTCGATGCCACAAGTGGCACAGAAATCGCTTACAGCTGTTTCAGAGTCAACGTGAAATCAATATTTATCCTATTTACCTTCTAACATACATTCCTGGTCTTACTGCTCACAATTTATCACTTTACATTATTCAATAGAAAAAAATGCCTGTCTTTGTAATCTATTTCATCAAAATTAATGAATCGTATCTGCCTCAGAAACAGCTGTCCTTTTCCGTGATATTTAAACTGCCCTTTTAATAAATCAGTCAATTCCCGTTTTACGTCAAAAGATACCTTTACATTGCTAAAAATGCTTAAAGTTCCCAGTTACCCAAAACAGTTTTTTTGAAATTCCAATTATTAATGGAAACTCACACAGATTTTTCACATTCTCACACCTAACTGGTCCGTCTGTCAATTTATGACTCATGCTGGGGAGAAAAGTTAAAGTACTGCGGTAAAAACTCGCTAATTAAGCGTTTTCCTTCCACGTGTGTGCGCTTCCATTGTGTGCATGAGGCTCTCCACATAATTAAACAGATTTCTGTTGCGTTATTGCTAGGTTTAAAGTGTTGACGTGACAAGTTAATACAACAAGCTTTGCAGTTTGCCGTAACTCCTGTACTGTATGTGCAAGACACCTGTCATGCCGCACTGGCTCATGGGCCATCTTAAGTAGATTACTGCTGTGTGTGTACAGTCGGCGCTGCATCCAGAGAAATGCCGCTGTGATGAGCTATGAATATGATGAGCTACTTATCTGAAGCCCAGGAGCAGGTGTAACCCTTTCCTACATAAGGAAGCTTCCGGCAATCTGCTGAGGTATGGTTATTCACAGCCAAGTACTATGTACTAGTACATGTTTCAGTGCTGTAAAATAATACATGAACCAACGATTTTCTACTCTGGATGTGTCAAACAGCATGTGACACATCAAGTGAATGATGTTACATAATATCTGCAGTCACACGCATATGGGGAACAATAAGGGGTGAACTGTCAGGCTGTGAGTTGCTAAGTCAGGCTTGCATTTGCTTGCTGATCATGCCACAACCAGTGATCGCCCCTGCTACTCGTTGCCATGGAAACACCCCCCACTACCCCGACCCCTCCTGGCTCGTAAAATCCATGTGAATAGGATGCAATGGCCCACCACTGGAATAGCTTACCATGAGAAGCCCGCGAGCAGAGTCTACAACAACATTTACTTAGTCAAATGCTGAACGTCTTTATAACCATTGGTTACATTTTATTTATTTGTGGTGGATTTACTTTTCATATTTAACTGAACAAAAAGAATATATTACTAAAAATGCCTGGTTCAAAAAGGCAATGCACTGAGTGTATTATCTTTTTTGTGCTTATGCTAAATTTAGTCCCGCCTACTTCTGAAGGCGAGTATCTTGGCATTATATAATTCTCATGTACAGACTGTACCGTTTACAATGTTGGTATTATTGCAAAAAAAGCAACCATTTTAAATTACTTCACAATCTTCTTAAATAATAATTACATGATATGATCATGAAACCATCATTTTGTTTTGTTTTTTATTAATCTTCTTTACTTACAAACAATTCAACAAACAATGTATAATCACTGAAAAGCTGTCATTTTACT
>JAZGTJ010015503.1:0-13327 GCA_036877575.1 Botia almorhae | reverse complement strand
CGCCTTCTGGGACGCTGCTGAGGCGGGCGCCTTCTGGGACGCTGCTGAGGCGGGCGCCTTCTTGAGGAGGCCGGCGGACTCAGCCGCCCGGACAGGAACAACACAGACTTGGTTGGCGGACACCGCCGCCGGGACAGGAACGGGACAAACTTGATTGGCGGACGCCGCCGCCGGGACAGGAACTGGACAGACTTTGCCCACCGGACCACAGGATGAGGCGGAGAAGGCTGCTGGAGGGCAGATTGGGCACTGGGACCCGAATGGGCATACGAATGCGAGATCCACCTGAGGCAGGGTGAATGCCGCTGCAGCCGGACTGGACTCCGAGCTGGTGGGCGCCTCGGAGCTGGTGGGCGCCTCGGAGCTGGTGGGACATATTTAGTAGAATGCCATGGTCAATGGTGTCAAAAGCTGCACTAAGGTCAAGTAATACTAGAAGAGAAATGCAGCCACGATCGGCTGACAAAAGCAGGTCATTAGTAACTCTGATGAGAGCAGTCTCTGTACTATGGTATGGCCTGAATCCTGATTGAAATTCTCATAGATATCATTTCTTTCCAGGAAAGAGCATATCTGTGAGGACACCACCTTTTCCAATATTTTTGAAATAAAAGGTAAATTTGAGATGGGTCTGTAGTTTACTAGTTCCCTGGGATCAAGTTGTGTTTTTTTTAATAAGGGGTCTGATAACTGCCAGTTTGTAAGGCTTTGGGACATATCCTAACACCAATAATGTATTAATAATACTATATAAAGGGTCTATAATTTCAGGCAGCATCTCTTTCAGCAACCTGGTAGGTATAGGAGCAAGCATCCATGTTGTTGATTTATATAATTGATTAAATAATTGTAGTACGTGGGTAGTGTCACAAGCAATGTGATAAAACATTTCCTTAAAGACTTCGGAGTTTTAGGAGCAACATAGCTACAGAAAGCATAGAATGCAGACGCTGACTTTAAGTGCAGATTTCTTACCCTATTTAAACACAACAATTCACATCTTTGCTCACAAAGGAAGGAAACATCAAAGGTATTTATTTTTGGTACATTGAATTTAGGAACACGCATGCAAACAAAAGCTGAAGAAAAACCTCAGATAATTTTGGATTGCTTCATTTTAGTCCTCATAAGGTTTAAACACATATTGAGATTATTGACTGAGGTCATTGTCATATTGATCAATTTTTCTAAAATGCAAGGTCGCTGACTGCTAGGACATACACGTGCACATTATCTTTGTGGTCTCATGAGACTACAACTTTCAGAATTCTCACCATTTGCAAACTTTATGGCAAGTATTAACCCTGACAGGAATCAGTCTGTATCCCATCCTCACTGAAGTCCACAAGTAAAAGAAACCAAAGTGTACTTTATTTCTGAAGAAAACAGGTAAAAGGCATATCTTAAACTTTATTATGGCTGTTGTTTAATTATTTGTTCTTTGGTAACACTTTATTTTGATAGTCCACTTTCGATAGTAGTAGTAACTGCATACTACTTGTTAACTACCCACAGGAGTATTAGTAGAGTACTAGTAGACTGTCTGTTTAATATCTGCTAACACTTTATTTTGATGATCCCAACAGTCCATCCACTCATTATATGTAACTTTGCAAGTTCATCAATTTAATCTGCTTACCCTAAATCTAAACCCTGCTAATACTCTAATAAGAGCTAGTTGCCATGTAGTTGCAAATTAAATAGTTAGTTGACTAATGAAATAAAATGTAAAATACTATTTTATTATTTCAATATTCCTGAATAATGCTCTACAAATAAATTATATGGAATACATGTAAAAATGGGTTGCTTAATAAAAAATGTTGTTCATTATGTATATGTAAATTCTTCATCCAGAGTAATCTGTTTGTCCAAGAGGTCGTCATGTGTACGGGAAAGTGTGCTAAATGTACTGGAGATCTTCTGTTTCCATTCGGTCTCTTGTGTATAGTCGCAAACATCTTGTTGTTTTTTCCCAATGGGGAGGTGTGGAGGATAGAGGAAATTACTGAGAAGATCTGTTTTTTTCCTGGGGTGATTGGAGGTGGAATACTGGTAAGTTTATGTAGGCACACAGATTCTTCAGCAATAGAACTCAACAGAACTGGAACACCCATCATTCAGCTCATTTGATTTTTAAACTAAAGCTACCAGTTAAAGTGTAGCGTAGTAATATTAACTCTGTACACATTGTAACACATTTTACTATGCTAATATTTTTCATAGAATTCTGTTGATTTCTCTCCTAAACTGCAAAAACAGTCTGGTTGGTAAGCATGTTTGTAATTTTCAGGTGTTATTGCCTGCTTTAGTAATGCAATCTGCAGGGGTTCATGGAAACTGCTGTGCAAACAGATGTGGGGTGAGTAACAGATTTATTCATGTGTGCACAAAGTTCAGTCCTGGGAGAAGATAATGGAATGCGTTCTTTGCCTTTGCTTCTTCATTAAAATAAAGTGGATGTGTTACATTTATTATTCTCATTCTAAAAGTTTGAAATCAATAGTAATATTTAACCTGTTGTCCGCAACTGATTGATAGATTTGACACAAACAGTCTTTTCAATAACGACAGCATGCCACACTTTGTGGATTTGACAAAAATTGAAAAAACATACAAAAAATTACAAATAATATTAAGCTCATTAAGTGATCACTATGTCATATATCCATGTAAACAACGATATCAGAGCTCTAAATTCAAATTTGGTGGCATGGTCATAACTTAGAATATCATTGGTTCTTACGTGTCTGTCATGAAACACAAAAATAAAAAAACTAGTCACAGGACACACAAAAAACACTGAGATTTGAAGTAACTAGCGTGCTGCCATATTTAAATTTAGCACTCTGTTTGTTTAGCACTCTGATCTGTTTGTTTACATGGATATGTGATGCATCAGATGTTTAATAAGCTTAAAATAATAATTGTCTTCTTTAAAAAAACATGTCATTTCAGAAATTTATAAATGTGCTGAAGTTGTATGTATTACTTACATGATGGCTGGATGCACGTAGCTCGATTGGTAGCGCTATGGGTTACAGCAGCACAAGGATGATGGGTTTAATTCCAGGGAACACTGGAATAAATATGATAAATGTGTACCTTGAATGTTCAGTAAATCATATTTAAAAGCATCTGCCAAATGCGTACATTTAAATTTTGGGAATTGGAAATCATAAACTAGAGGGTGTTTAATATAACTATAGGTTGTAATAAACTGCTTGCAAAATAACCTGTTGGGTGCTTTTTTTGTTGAAGCACAGTCTCATTTGGATTACTGCATGTCTGTGGTTGTGTTGTAGATGTTGCTGTCCATGCTGATGTCTGTGCTGGGTGTCACTGGAGCTCTGTACTGTATGATTGTCTCTGCCATTGGTTTGCAGGATGGTCCTCTGTGTGACACAGGAGATGGAGCTTTCATCTACCCCTTTCTAAACCGGACTACAGAGTAACACTCAAGCACATTCATTTCTACATATAGTTTAGGAGTGCCCAGTCCTGCTCCTGGAGGGCCAGTGTCCTGCAGAATTTCAAACCCTAATTAAATACACCATTGCAGAAACTTCCATGCAGGTGTGTTGAGGCAAGATGGAGCTCTGCAGGACAGTGGCTCTCTAGGAGCAGGATTAGGCAGCCTTGATATAGTCAGAAAATATTCAATTCATGCCTGTAGTTAAGTTTTTTAAACTAGATATCTCCTTTTTATTATTCTTGATATTCTTATTTGTCACTGACTAATATATACGCACACATTTCATTGAAACTGTTATCAAGATCTCACCTCTTTAAGACAAAATACAACAGAAGGCAGTTGAATGTTGCCAACAGTAAGGGATGTGATGGTGTGTGAGAGTACAGGATCTTTTGATTTGTGCCTTTCCTGCCAGCTTTTGATGTAGATTCGTGCCTGCATATGTACAGAAGCCACGTTATTTAACAAATGCTTAAATTATGAGGCAAAACAATTCTAGGGGCAACAGTGTTCTGTGTTACTGAGGTAAAACTGAAAGGAATTGTATGCTGTAATTCTAGTGTAGTATTGGTTGTCCTGGTCCTACTCTCTCCTTATCAGTTCGGAATAAGCTCCAGTGGTCAAAGAAGTGATTTGATAAACATAAGAGCTGATGTATGGATGTTGATGCAGTGTTGTGCTGATATTTCTATCTAACATCAAAAAGAAATTGCAAAGAAGCCACTTAGCAGCTCAGTTTACAAAATAACCTGTTTCTGGACTAAAGAGGAAGTTTTGAGTGTGTTAAATTGTACAATAGTCAATAGTAAAATCTTTTATGTCTTGACTGAACAGTTGTTGAATGTTTTAGTTCATGTGTTGATAGTATCAGCACAGCAGCTCATTCATCGATTCTCAATATGTCACAGGTGTTTGAAAGAAACAGTTTTTGGTTCAGTGTACTGCTGAAGGAACTAGGGAGCTGCTGTATTGGAAAAATACCCATGTTAGTTGGGTTAGTTTTAAATCCCTTTTAAATCTCTGAATTGTCTGAAAAGCCAAGCAGAGGTTGATTCATATTTATTATCTGTTTTATTATCAGTTGCATTCCCCTTCTGCTTGCAGACATTTTTTGAGGTTTCTTTATTATCAGAATATGACTCTCCAAAGGCGAAGAGCCTTTTTAAATAATCCATGTCAATGATACACATCTGGTGTGACTACATGCTTACCATAAAGATACTATAGCAGTCACACCTTCTTTCTGACAAATGAGGTAAGTCGGGCTTTTCTTATTTAATAAACATGTATTGTAACATTTATCTTCCTTAATAAATATTTCTTGCTTTGCTACTGTTCTCGTTGCCTCCCTCATTTGCCAGGGCTTTGAGCTGGCCGTGATATGCAATTTCCACCAAATTCAACCCAAAAATTGAAACCATACAACATTATTCTAGGCATAATAATAATAATAAATCAGGTTTAAGCAAGAGGACAAATTTAAACACATTTTTGTGTACTTAGTGTACTTGTGCTCAGTAACACATTTTGTGTCTTAAAAAAATTAAAATATACCTAAAGCTGCAATTCATAACTTTTTGGGTTAAAAATAAACAAAAAACAGTCATTGAGCAAGTACATAACAGAACAGTACATAAGACGGTCTCCTCACCTTACCTGCAGATAACAACAACCCAAAGTCATGCCTTTGATAAAACTACAAGATAATGGAAGCCATTGTCTGTATCTCTTGCAATGACAAAATTCTGTATCTGTATAGAATAGGCAAAGTTTACCTTAATCAGGGGCCTCAAGTACTACTTTGTTCTTTGTCTTTTAATGTGGCTGATACAACTGGCGTTTAGAGTTTTATAATCTATTGTCAGAAGGGTCTTGGTTCTTGAGCACATTTTTGACTTTATTTTCTGTCTCCACTCAGAGAAAGTTACCTGTTTAACCAGACAGTGTGGACAGCCTGTAAAAGGCCACAGAATGTGGTGCTGTGGAATGTGGTTTTGTTTTCAACTCTACTGAGTTTTGGTACCATGGAGGCTTTGCTATTACTTTCACAAGTAGTCAATGGACTCATTGGATGTCTGTGTGGAACATGTTTGAACAAGAATCTGGTATGTTGTCATGTTCACGTTTTATCTCTACATTTATTTGTATATAAAAATGGGTTCAATGTTTTTTAGCCCCAACAACATCAAGCTAATGCCTTCCTAAGCACAAAGGTGCTGGTTCATGTATTACATAATCGCTCACATTAATGGCCCATTGTTTGCTTATGTTTCAGCAAGCTCAGATGGCTTGAAACAAGCTACACACTCCAATATGTGGGCTCTTCAGATCTACAGGAAAAATGTGAGAAATGAGAAAATGTGACTATTTTTCTCCTCTGACTCTGGAGTTTTTAAGCATTGAAACTATAGAATATCAAAATAATGAGACATGATATTAAAAATATTATAATAACCAGGTCTTTAAAAAATCAAATGGTAAAGATCAAATGTATTCATCAAATGTATTAAGACTAAGAAAATGTACATTGTTTTAAGACCATGAGATGTTTGGTCATTTAGCTGGACAAATGGTACTGTATAAAACACGGATGTGCCATTTCAGCTTGCTGACAGGAGTTGGAGTAAACTATCCCTTTAAACACTGTATTAAGGTGTTTTAATTTTTTAGTGTTTTAATAGTTTTTATTATACAGTTAGGATTTTGTATAAATGACATTGCAGTGTCTTTAGATGCTATATACAAAATTTTATGCAAATATGATGAATAGTCTAGAAGGTTGAAAAAGGGTTTCAATGAAATTTAAAAAGTAGAAGTATGGCCAGCCATGAAAAAATTGTGATTGTACTCCTCATGACCCAAAGAGTTTAAATAGTCAATTTTTTTAATTCTATAGTGCTTTTCACAATTTTGCACTGTTGCAAAGAAGTGTATAAAATGTATTATAGTTTTTATACACTTTCTAACATTATAAATACATTTTTGCACAAACAGTAAAGACGTAAGAAAAAGAATTATGTATTGTATTGAAAAATATAATTAAAATAAAAAAACAGGGAAAATACTAAAATACATAAACATTTTGCAAAGAAACTAAATAATCGTATAGAAGTGGAACAAAACCCTTGGGAGAAACAAGACTTAACCACAAAGGCCTGTTCTCCTCTGACACAATAACATACCACCCTCAGGTCAGGGTGCAGATAAACCACATCAAGTGTTAATATGCTACTGTGTTTGAAAAACTACATTTCTTAATTAAATTTAAAATTGCAAAATGTAATTTGCTCCAAGGAGTCTGAGAGATTATGTTCAGGATAATAAATTTATAATAATTATTATTTTAAAATCATGATTTTTTTTCAGTCACAGTATTCGATTGGGCTGCCAAAAGTTTTTTATCAATAAAATTGGAAATAAAACGCTAAATATTTATTTATAGTGCTCTCAGTTACAAATGATTAAGCAAATATAAGTAAATAATAAGTATAATGACTAACATTGATCAGATAAAGATCAGACAAAGAGGAAACAAAAACAAAAAATACCAAAAGGATGGAGGAAACTGCAGAAAAACACAGTGGAACTCTAGAGTGAACTATAAGGCCGATCACGTTACTCTGTGAAAATACATGGGGGAATATTTCTAATGAAGACCGTATGTATCTTTAAAAACACATACATACTACTGATCTTCTGTCTCTGCCATCATAGTGTGTGTGTGTGTGTGTGTGTGTGATCCTGGTATTCACAATGTTATGGGGACCAAATATCCTTCTAGTATAGTAATACCAGTAAATTTTGTAGACTTTGTAGGCATATTCTTAGATCCCCATGAGGAAACAAGTTTAAAATTAATCAAGAATTATCTTTTTGAAAATCTAAATTAGCAGTAAGTTGTCTGTGATGAGTAGGATAGGTTAGTGTAGGGGGGTAGAACATACAGTTTGTAAAGTATTTAAACCATCACTCCTTTGGAATGTAAAAAAACCCAACAGACAAACCAAAATGTATGTCTGAGTGTGTTGGGGAGAAGGGGGGTCAGGTTTCACCTTCATTGTGAGGACCATCCAACATTCCCCACAGGACATTGTCTTGATAAACATAATACATATAATGTATCGTACATAATATTTTAATTAATACTTAAAAATGCATGTTAGGGTTTAGGGTAAGGTCAGTGGACAGAAAACGTTAGCTTAGTATGAAAATAATAGAAATAAATGGAAAGTTTTCACTAAGATACAAATATAAACAAATGTGTGCATGCGTTTAATTAGCTATTACTTTCAGCAGAGTTCAAAAATCAATATTCGGTGGAATAACCCTGTTTCCTAATCACAGCTTTCATGCATCTTGCCATGCTGTCTCCTGGTTTGAAAGCAGGTAATTATTAACTGGCTGAGAAGGACTCTACAGGGTTAATACTGGTTTGGCTACATTAAATCAATCATTTTGTTTACTGCACTTACTGTAGACTCTTTAGACTCTTAGTTTCAGTCTTTGCAGCTCTTAAACTGATTGTCAATCCAACCTGAAACCAATATGGTCAGGGGCGGTTTTAGGCATGGGCGAATGGGGCAGCCGCCCGGAGCGGCATTTTCTCATGACACGTGAGGGGCGGCACACGAACTTGGAGGAAACGGGTACGAGGTGGTCGTTGATACGGGTACGAAACAGATCCTTGTGGCAGACCATAAATTACTGGTGTTCATTTAGATGAGTCCTCTTTTAGATGAGCAACATGGTAATTTTCAGAAAGGTAAAATCTAAACCACTGTAATGCTTGCCCCTGAATACCAATGTGATTTTGTAATCGATCAAACAGCGTGTCATGATCTATAATGTAGATGCAGCCTTGGTCTGATGCTAGTGTTGCGAAGAGTCAGAGGCATTTGGATCCATTTGCACCTTTATTAGGGGATAGTTTAGCAGTACAGCAGAAACAACAGAAACAGCAGAGACAAGGCAAGGCAGGAACATGTAGCAGGCTAGGGTCGAGGCAGGCTGCAAATAATCACAAGACACGTGGGACAGTTGAAAGTTGAGTTAAGGGTTGAGGCAGGCAGCAAACAATCACAATCCAATAAATAATCCAAATAGAGGCAGACAGGGACCAGTCAAAAAACAATAAACAATCCATGGTCAAAAACGGGTAAACAAAAATGCAAGGAGAAACGCTCAGTAGTGACAGCCGGGGGCAAATCAAGACTTGAGTGGATGTAACTTTTTAAAATATTTTAGACATAAATAGGATATTTGAAATGGGCCTGTAGTTTGCAATTTCATTAGGATTAGTTGTGGTTTCTTTAAGAGAGGCTTAATAAGTAATAGTTTGAAGGGTCTTGGATTTTAACCTAGACATAAAGAGGAGTTAATAATATTGAGAAGAGGCTCTTTTACTAAAGGTAACAGGTCCTTCAGTAAATAAGTTGTTACAGGGTCTAATAAGCATGTTATCAGGGTCCTGGCTTCCTGTCTAGTCTGAGAGATCACGTTTTGCCAGGATCTTGACACAGTCAGTGTTATATATCAGAGCGCGAGGTTTACTTTCCGACCCATCCACAATGATGTAGCCTTAATTTGGCGTAAAAAAGGAGAAGCCTTCAACCCTAAGAACACCATCCCCACTGTCAAACATGGTGGTGGGAACCTAATGTTTTGGGGGCGTTTTTCAGCCGGTGGAATAGGGAGCCTAATCACAGTAAATGGCACCATGAAAAAGGAGCAATACATCAACATTCTCAACAACAACATCAGGCAGTCTGCAGAGAAACTTGGCCTTGGGCACCAGTGGACATTTCAGCACGACAATGATCCAAAACACACAGCAAAAGTGGTGAAGAAATGGTTAGCAGGCAAATACATTAACATTTTGCAGTGGCCCAGCCAGAGTCCTGACTTAAATCCAATCAAGAATCTGTGGAGGGAGAAGATCAGGGTGATGGCAAGAAGACCCTCCAACCTGAAAGATTTGGAGCTCATCGCTAAAGATGAATGGGCAAAAATACCAGTGGAGACATGCAAAAAGCTGGTCAGCAATTATAGGAAGCGTTTGATTGCTGTAATAGCCAATAAAGGCTTTTCTATTGATTATTGAGAAGGGTATGAATAATTTTGGACATGCCACTTTTTGTTTAAATGTAAATAAAAGCTGAGAAATATTTTTTCCACAATGATGCCTCTTGTACATCTTATCTTTTTGGAAGAGGCCTGTGTCATTTCTGGTAAAAAAAAACTTGCTGGTTAAACAAGTAACTAACTAAGTAACTAAGTCAGAATTTGCCAAGGGTATGAATAATTTTGGGCTTGACTGTATATATCTTGTTATTCTTTTCCACGATTAATTGGTTTTTGTTTATATTCAATTATTTATATTCCTTGTGTTATTTTATGCTCTTGCGTTTCTTGTTTTTCGTCCTTTGTGGGAGTTTTGAGTTTGTCGTTAAAGTGAGCCAGTGTTGGGCGCGATTTTTGTTATGCTTAAAGTTTTGAGTTAATTGCTGTCTGCACTTGGGTTCTTCCCGCGCAATCCCTGACACATGTAGTATGTTTAGATGAAGTGATAAGTTTATGTAGCTCTTCCAGGTTTATACATGGTAGCCTGTACAAGAGAAAGCAGATATTTTTTTCTAATATCTGGTAAAGTAACATTTAACACAAGCACTTCAAATAATTAAAACCTGTATCCTCTTGACTGAGTAAGATTAACAGTATTTTTATAGATAGCTGCACAATATCGCTACAACCAACCAGACAGTATTGTTAACATATTAAAGGAATATGTTCCTTCCTTCCATCTTCCACAGGTCCTTCCAGCTGATCTTTCTTTTCTCTATGCCCTTCCAATTGTTCAGCTGTCCCTGCTGCACTTGTGCAACGGCTTTGGTGTGTCTTGCCATCTCCTCCAGATCCTGATGCTTGGACCACCAGCTTTCGCCATTCTGAAATCTGTCTGTCCACACTAAATCTGTCTGTCTTTCATTCCCTAAGGTCCTGTAGTCAGCTGGATCCAAACTATGAGACCAGAAGGTGGGGGACTGGATTAAATGAAATGACCCTGTGATAGATAATCAGGATTTGATAGATTTCTTTAGTAAACCTACTGTTATATACATGCCAAATTTTAGCTTAGTTTCTATATTTTGTTCCCTGCTTAATCACAGCAGTCTGATGTTATGGCTGCAATTAGTAACATTATGCCTCACCGTTTTTTGTTGGCACGATTTCTCGGTGCCCGACATATCAAATATAATTGGAACCATCAGTTTTTCATTAATAAATAACTATAAATCATTATAATCAACTCTGTTCGTATCTAAAACAGTTACAAATTACAGATTTAACGCGCCAGAGGAGAACTGGCCCTCCTGCTCGAGCCTGGCTTCTCCCAAGGTTTTTTCTCCATCTATACATCATTGGGTTTTGGCTCCTTGCCACTGTCGACCTGTTCGCTTTCTTGCTGGGAGACTGCTGACGTTTAACTTAGTCTAGGGTTTTGTAAATTGTAAAGGTCTAATTTTATTGTATATATTTTATGTAGGTATGCTACTTTTGCATGTTGTGTGTAGTTCATGGTACTATTGCAAATCCCTTATACCCCTGTCCCATAAGATGTTATCTATTATATGCCATCCCTATGTAAGCTAGAGGCTAGCATATCTTGCTCAATAATTTTTTGGTTTTATCGGTTCAATCAACCCTAAAAACATACTATACACCTAGTATACCTAATTATACATCTTACACATATTATTTGCAAAAATTCCATTAACATGTCATTTGTTCTGTGTTTTTATTATTATTCTTTGTTTCTCCATGTAAAGCTGCTTTGAAGCAATGTAAAAAGCGCTCTATAAATAAAATTGAATTTTATTTATGGACTCGAATCAAGGTGTAGAAACATCTTAGCAACACTAAAAAAAACTTCTTAGAAGTCTTAGTCTTACTTAGCCTAAGCTGAATTTAAGGTGTTATTGCAAAGGGTCTGGATACCTTTGCCAATTTTCACATTAATAAAATTACAGACATTTTTAAAATTCTGTTTTTACTTTGTCAATATAGGGTACTCAGTGTAGATGAAAAAAAATAGGAAGCAAAGCTCTTTCAAGACTCTTTGTAAAAACTTTTTAGCCCAATTATTCTTCAAATAATTTATGGCACCAATAATTTATTGCAATCTACGAGGGGCTTCACATATATTAAAATCTTCGATACTGAGTTGCTTTATGTTGGAAAAAAAATTGACAAAAAATAGAAGCATACGGATTACTGTGAAACTTAAAAATAATAAAAAATGGCATTAGGGTTAGGGTTCTATATCACCATTAATTTTATTTTATTTTATTATTATCATTTATTATTTTTGGCTTGTTGTCTCTCAAGTCTAAAGAAAGCAGAACTCTTTTCGCCCTCCTCAAGCCATTTTCTTCAAAACCTTATAAATGCTTCTTTAGCCTATTTAAGTTCCTGCTCAGTAAGTTCTACTTTATCTAATTAAGACATTTCATCTACCTAATTTTGTCCTCATCTATCTTCCTCTGCCAGTTCACTATATTATTTCTTAAAGAATTTCCCAATTTTTTTATTCAGCTCCCAACAGCTACAATAATTTTGCTTTCCAATTCCAATAAAACAAGATTAGTTTTTTATTTACATTTTTAGAACACTTGTTTTATTTTAAGCAGGCTGTTGACCAAAGTTGGTCTAAGAAAACAACATGACAATTCAGCTAAAGAGTTTAGGAATCATGTACAGATGTTCATTACTCAGATTTAGCAACACTGGGGCAAAACTGAACACTGACACATCATGTAGTAGAGAACCTGTTGACAGTCTGATGTACAGTATTATGTACAGTATGATGGATGTGCTTTACAGACAGTGTGTCAGTGCTGCCATTAAAAGCTCCATTTTGTAAACAAAATGTCGTCCATCCATTCGGCTCCAGTAAACTTCTTTATAAGGGCCCCTGAGGTGACTCCATTTAGCATCCTGCACCACATCACTCTTGGGCAGTTCCTTAGTCTGACTGCGAGGAAACTGAACCAGAACCTTACAGCCAGTCTCTGGACCATTCCGCACTGCACACACAGACACAGAGACACAAACAGAGACACACACAGAGACAGAGACACACACAGAGACAGAGACACACACAAAGACAGAGACACACACAAAGACAGAGACACACACAGACACACACAATTGATGGTTATTTTTCATGAGATGAATACTGAAGTCAAGCAGGGCGTGCTTATATTTGAGTGAATGATGGGGCAATCTTTTAAATCTCATGCTATAATTCACTTCAGAATTTGAATACAGAAATCAATTTTTTTTGTATGTTTTTTCCCACATACTTCGTATTGTTTATAACAACTAATATTATAACTAATAATATTATTACAATAACTAATTATTATTACAATAATATCCATTTACACTATACAGAACTCCAGCAGCAGACGTGTGTGCACGCACCTGAAATTGCGTATTCTCCATTTGGAGATGCAACAGTGATGGCAGAGGCATTTCCGATGCTCTCAATGGGGCCAAGACCAACATGATTACTGAAACTCAACACATGCCAACCCATGACTTTAGCCAGCTGCTGCACAGCATGCACCTGATGCTGCGACATCTGCGCAAACACACACATCAAACCTTTAAGGATATTAAAGGGGAAAGTGTGTGTTACCTGTGACAGCAGAAGGTGTGTCTGTGTGTGCGTCACCTGTGACAGCCGCAGGTGTGTCTGTGTGTGCGTCACCTGTGACAGCCGCAGGTGTGTCTGTGTGTGCGTCACCTGTGACAGCCGCAGGTGTGTCTGTGTGTGCGTCACCTGTGACA
>JAZGTJ010015502.1:0-13327 GCA_036877575.1 Botia almorhae | reverse complement strand
AGGAAACGTCTATTATGGACTGTGTGGAGACAATCTGGAGTGCAGAACGGACCGGTCGGATGGAATCGGCGAAGAGGAGGAACCGCACTGTGTGTCTGTATGAAAAACCTCTGTGTGGGTCCGACGAACAAACGTACATGAATGTTTGCAAGTTTAAAGAAGTGGCCTTTATACAGCCAGGACTTGATGTAACAGACGGACCATGCAAGACAGGTAATATTTTATTTTAAGACAATTCTTACATACTATAATATTATCTCAATATTATCTCATACTGCAATATTATCTCAAGAATCTTGCCCCTGTGTCTGCCTGCATTTGGGAATTTAAACTTGGCCCCTATAATTTCCCCTGCAGCTTTAAAGAGGGTTTATGACCTTTAAACATCTCTTTAAATCCGACTGAAATAGCAATTGGATTTTAAATATGATCCCTGGTATGTCCTCTCTCTCTCCTTCTGTTTCTGTTAAGTCCCCATCATCAAGGTGCCGCCACATAATCTGGTAAATGTAACAGGAAGCAGTGTTGCGTTTCTGTGCGAGGTGTTTGCATTCCCCATGGCCTTGGTGGAATTGAGGAAAGATGGAAAAGAGGTCATTTTACCTGATGATGATCCCCGCATATCCATTCAGGTACAGTACCGCCAAATGTAAGAGCTTTAAGTGCTGTAAGAGCTTGTTTAAAACAGAGACTTTCTGAGGTCATAAAGGACCTGATTTATGTAACATGATCTTCTGAAGGCGTTGCTAGCTCACAGATTTAGGAGACGGCAGACATTAGAAAAATATATATCTCAATGAACATGTCAAGAACTACAGAAGTAATATACTGTATAGATTTTAGCCTAGCTTAGCAGGAAACCTCTTTTCATTTCTATATCTGTCCCGCAGTCACGAGGTGGCCCTCAGAAGTATGAGCTCTTTAGCTGGCTCCAGATTGAAGTGGCCAGTCAGATGGATTCTGGCACATACAGGTGCATTGCCCGAAATGAGCTTGGCCAAGTTTCAGCCACTGCAATTTTAGGTGTGCTGCCACCAGGTACAGTATGTACCCTGAGTTCCAATATCTCGCATTAATACTGCTGGTTCTATTAGCTGTATGTTTCTGTTTTTTCCTCTGTGTTTGGCTTAGATGAGATGGCTGTTTATTTGGAACAAAACATGAATGCGTTGATGGGCTATGACCAAATACAGGACTACGACAGGGACTATTACCAAACTTCAGACCCAAATAGCCTTAAGACAAACATACTGACTGAGACAAGACATTTAAGAAAAAACAATTAGGTAATAATTTTATACAAGCCTGTAAAGAATAAAAAACATCCCCTCCAGAAGTTATGGAACATCTGGATAGTCAAACATGGAGATGGTTGGAAACTAAGTTCCCAAGGTACAGGCCTCTGAGAAAAACACAGAATGAGGCGACAGGTGCAGCGAGTGGGGCACTCCAGAAACTATTGGGTGGTTGAGTGTGGAGAGTGGTGGGAATCAATGTCTCTTTTGTTCTACCAGTGTTGTTCTTCAAAGCCCTTGTGACCAGTTGGGTAACTAAAAACACAGAGCGAAGAGACATGACAAACTGATAAGTGACTTTTTGAGCACCTTCCAAGTCTCCTAAAAAGTGCACAGTCATATCTTATAGGGCAGCACTGTTCTTATGCTTGCTGTTTTCTTCCAACTCAGATTCATTTTAGAATCCATCCTTTTCTTTTCAAAGCAGAATGTTTGCCTTTGGGTTTATGTATGTTTTCCCATATGGCACCCCTCTTTTACTAGCCTTTTCTTTGAATGTGTGTGTCAGATTTGGGTCCACAGCTGACTTTAATATATCTTTATGAATTCCTGTTTATTATTCTAATGTACACATGGTTACAAGTGGTAAACACCATGCAAGACACAACCATGATGCTGCTCATTGATGTATTGACTCTGTAATTTCACCTTTGCTAAGTGGAGTCAAGGCCTTACGTGTAGTAAGGCTGTGGATAATACAGCTTTTTGCCTCGGCTTCTCCCCTCTGCCCTGCCCTTTTCATAATGTTGTCTGGGCTCTTCAGCTTTAAGAATTATGGTAACAGCTATGCATGTAATAGTAGGTTAGGATTTGTCAAGACATGATTTAACCAGTGTTAAAGGTTGACATTTTGACACTATGTTTTCAACATTTAAAAGACCTCTACTAAGAAGCAGTACTGTACTGTACTGCCATTTTACTGTAAAGAGAGTTATGCAGAGTTACATACTATACCATTCTTTCTTTCCAAAAACAATGTATGTGTAATAAACCAGATGTAACAACACATGGTTTCAGAGGCTTTTTGCACAGCTCCACTCAGCAGTCAGCTGTTAAAGCAATTAGCCTGGAGTCAGATCTAAATCTTTCCTAACTGTGGGCACCCGGGGACATGACTATTTCCTTTCGTCTTAGGTAACCAAACACTCTGCAAATTCAGAAGGTCCTGGTGCTGAAACTGACCTCTTCTGATGTATCAAATATAATTAGACATCTTAAAGATTTTGAGGACATGTTTCACAGTTACAGACAGTGCCCCGGATGGCCACACCTAGGCTGTACTATAGGTTTGGCTTAGCTTAAGGCCCCACTTTTTTAAGTTAAAAATTTTTTTGTTTGCTTCCTCTTATCACAGGGCCCAGTACAATCTTTCTGCAGCAATTTCCCTTACTTTGTGATTGTTGTCACAATGGTAGTTCCCATTCAGATAAGCAAAAAATATTTTTCCTTTTTTTAGAAGAATCAGTTCTTTCCAGTTTCAGGGGATTGGGTGAAAATTTGTAAAATAAGTAAAATGAGATCCATGTTCTCATAATTGTTATAATTGGATTTATTGTAATCAGTGAAATGCAATGAGTGCACAACAGGAGCAGTTAATGTTCTTTACTGTGAGAAGCACACAAAAGAGAAACTCACAGCACACAATCCGATGAACTTATGAACCAGAAATGTAAACTGGTATTCTCATTTGAGGTTAAAGGTTTAGGTTAAACTGTAAAGTTGAACTTATGAGTCATAAGATACAACAACAATAGCAGAAGTGGTATAATGACAAATTTGACCTATTTTAAATAAATTGGACAATCATCGTCCAACTAAATAACAAATACATCAAATACATCTCTCTCTCTTTCTCTCCCACACACACACACACACACAAACAAACACACACACACACTCTGTCAATAAAATCTAATTGTGTAACAGTGTAAGGTTGTGTCAGGTGTGGGTAACAGATATTGTGCAGTAGCTGTTTTCAGACTCTAGAGGGCAGTGAGAAGACAGACCACGGATTATTTTAAAAAAGGTTGTGCATTAAAGTTATAATTGGTACTTGCTAGGGTAAGAATCAGTTTTACTGTTGCTCATATTTAGAGACATTGCATACTTAGGGTTAGGAAAATGGAGAAAATTATATGTTTGCATGTATTTTATCTCACACTGTTTATGTACACAAATGATTACTCAAATCATGTGTCTTAAGAAAGCTTAATCCCACATTGATGAAAGAAGTCAAATATTTGACTGGGACTAGAGTATCTTACTTTTGACTTGGGATGCAAGCAACCAGTTATCAGTGCCATAGCAACTACAGAGAACTACAGAAATCATTACAAACACGAGGAACATTTCAGGAACAACATAGCTACACCCGGCAATCCCACAGGTCATCATGGCAGAGATTTTTAAACACACAAGCACCACTCCAGAAAATGTGATTTTGTAGATGTTTTAGCTGGTAAGTGGCCTCTCTAAAACCAGCCTGCTACACCAGCCTGCTAAACCAGCTAAAACTAGGCAGGGGAATCATCTTAGGTTGGTTTTAGTTGTTTTTCAGCAGGGTGCTACCATTATGCTGCTCATTAAACTCATCAAGATGCATTTTGTACACACATACACATGCACACACACACACACACACACACACACACACACACACATATACATAATGTATCCCAAACAACTTCACTCCAGTGCAACAGATATGAACATTGCATTTGTTGCATCTATTATATGTAATTTTGCTCACATTTGATTGGTTTAAGTTTAGTTTAAGAGCTCCTATCCAGAACAAAACCTACCTTGCAACAGGTTAGCTGTGCAGCATACTATGGTGATGAACACCAATTAAAGCTGAGCTTTATGGTGCCTAAAACTCAGTGTTGGTACAAGGTTATTTTACACTTACCTGCCACCTAACCTGGCGTCAAGGTCTAGGCCTCTAGTGATAAGATTTGTTGTGGTATTGCTTTGCTACAGCACTACAGGGCGAAACGAAGAGGCCTACGTGAATGAAAGGTAGGCTGCTGGCGCTAAGTCATAACAGTTATCAAATACTTTATTTACTGTACATCAGATACCTTCCTTAATAAAAAAACTGGCATTGCTGATCACCAGTATATGTTGTTTTAACCAGTGTGTTTCTAGCCTTCTTGACTAGCTAAACTAGCAAGACTTTCTTTGGTCAATCAGCTTCACCAGGTGAAGTCATGCTGGTCCACCAGCATAAAATACCATCATGGAAAGTGTAAGCTAGTATTAAAAGCAGACTTATAAAACTAGCATATTAAAGTTATGTGGAGCAGAAAGTAGCTAAGATGTAATGTGAAGTTAGCGGTTGACCACAGAGACTAGCTTAAAATAGCTATAATGTTACAAATCAGTGATGGTCATTAATTTACATTAAATGTCTATTAAAAACAATTTTAACAACAACAAACAACAATTTTATTGTTTTCAATCTAAAAATAACATTAAACATAAGATGAACCCTCACCTCTCCAAAATGTTGCTGTATTAAATTAGCATTAATTACTGTACTTTAAATGGCTTTTAAAATTAGAAAATGTAAAACAGTATTGTGTCCTTATTTGGGTACAACATTTGTGATCTTGAGTAATCATTGCGGTAAGCACATTGCAAATACACACATTCACACTTAAACACACATGGTGTCTCATGCAGTGTTCTGCAAATGAAGTGTAAACTTTTTTTGGCTATACAGGAAGTAGATATATAGCGGAACTTGGTGATGATGTTTGCTTCACAAGCACATACAGCAGAAGTACTATGTTACACAAGCTGCAACAGTTGAGTCTAAAAAATACAGTAAAATGGAGGAGGACATCAGAAAACGGGGGATGCTATACTTACAGCAGCAGAGGTTTGGGAAGGTAAGAGATTGGAAAACATGCTTTACTTGCCAGGGTGCTTGAAGTTACGTGAAAATGTCAAAGAATCAGTCTGTATATTTTTGGAGAGTGGTTTTTGGGTAACTAGTACAGAGGCAGATCTATAACTGGAAGGCTGAAATCAATTGGCATCACTAAACGATGTAGATACTACATTATATAAATTACCACAAAATAATAAAATCCATAAATATTAAAAAACACATTTGTTTTATTCATGTTTAGACTCTGTGGTGTTGCAAAATACTACTGAACAATTGGCCCTGCTGTGTTTCCTGTGAAATTTGTTTATTGGCCCTGTTTGCATAAATATCCAGTACTGAAGGACTATCAATGACTAATATAGATTTTAAAATGAGACATTACAAAGTTCATGTCTGTGTAGGGGTGCAAAAGTGTGCATTTGCATGTGTGTGACCATTTAACATGACTTATTTTATTGCAGTTCACTTGCAAATAATATTAAGAAAATAAAAATGTCATTGAGAGATGACTTCTGGCTGTTAAGCTGGGTCTATAAATTTTAATTAGCAGCTTTCACTTTGCTTAATTTGGACCACATGTTTGTTGGCAGATACTATATGTGTGGAGCAATTACAAAATGACATTAATTCATGCATCATATTAAGTTTGCTGGCAATGCCGTGAAAAACTTCCTGAACTATGAATGTGATCCAGTTAAGCAGTTCACATTCTCATCTAAAACCATTTTCGCTTCATTTTGATTAATGCCACTGATAATATTGTTGGTTCCAGCATATGGGATTGCAGCTGAGTGTTGGCCCATTGGTATAATTTAGAGGATTTATGGACTGCAGGAGTCCATTAGAATGAGCTGGTGTTAGCAATAGGATCAAGGCTGTCGTTTTACAAAATCGCAAACATTGTTGCTTCTCTAATAGATTATGTGCTGTTTAAAACCATGCATTTTCATGAAATTATACTTAATGCTGGTACCACAGAGGCACTCTAGGGGAACCAAAGCCCTTCTGTTTTTGCACATTTCCTGTCTAATGGAATCTCACATAAATTGATTCACCTTTAATCCAGCCATGAGGTTGTTTGTGCTCAAGACATTTCAGCCAATATTAAGATCTTATTATCATAATCAATCACCTCATTATTTTGTATTGATATGTGTACACATTTTGACAGAGGATACCAGAAATGAAGATTAGTATGAAATGATGTGTTGAAACACAGTTTTTTTGCCTTTGACCGCTTCCCATTTTAAGGTCAAAGACAAGCTAACCATTTGACTAGCAACACTGACATGAACTTTAAAAACTGAACTTAGTTGTACCATGTACATGCAATAACAATATTATATAACAATATTTTTTTAATTTACATTGATTATTTGTTTACAAATAATTACAAAGGTTAAAACCCTACAAAGGTTAAGGGAAGTCCAGCAAACCTCTTTCAGCCATTCATCTTGTTCTGTTTCAGAAATGGAGAAAGGTCTGGTCCGTGCTATACAGAGAAAGCTCCTGTTCTATTTCCCGCCTCGAGTTCTTTGAGGCTAAAGATGGAACTGGGAACACGCTGGAAAAAGTCAACCGCAAACAGGAAAACAAAAAGGTGAAGAAGAACACTACATTTTTCACTACAAACATAATGAATAAGATGTGCCGTACCTTAGTAGTATGATGCAATTTCTTGATCTGTCACCAGCAATCAAACTCAGTGGGGGGTCAGGCACAAACAGGAGTCTTATGTGTGGGCAGATGTAGGAAGTGTTTTTTAATCTGTTCCCATTGCAGCTATAAACTATGACTTGTTTGTATGCTTGTGAGAAATACCCCCTCGCCAAAAAACAGGAACAAACAAAAAATTGTCACCACCTTCAAAAACAAATGCATGTGAAGGAATCAGTTCTGAAAGAAACACACTCAAACATCAACCCACCCACCCAAATGACAAATCTGGATCAGCTTGAAGCATATTTTAGAGCAGACAGTATCTACGGTTGATGCTTATTAAACTGGTTCACCAGGTTCACTATTAACATTCTGCAGCAGTAAAATACATATTACATTAAAGACATACATTAAAGACATATTGAGTATGTAGGGTGTTCAAAAAGTTTGAATTAAGGCATTTGATCACCACTAATTAAACGTTCAATGCACATAAAGTGAGAAAAATACAAAACATCAATGAAAGTGTAATTCTTAGGTTTTACATTTACATTTATGCATTTGGCAGACACTTTTATCCAAAGCGATTTACATTGCATTGTACTATACATTGTTTTCAAGTATGTGCAATCCCTGGGATCGAACACATGACCTTGGCGTTGTTAACGCCATGCTGGTTTTCTGTTGCAGGTGATAAAGTTGAGTGACTGCATTCGTGTGTCAGATGCTGATGTGGAAGGCTGTCCACGGGACTGTGGACCGTTTTTGGTGGAGACAACAGAAAAAACGTTTGTTTTTGCTGTTGAGACAGCTGAACTGGAGGATTGGATGCAGAAACTTTGTGAAATCGCTTTTCCGGTAAATAACACTTCACTTTGGTTCTCTCTGTCCAGTGTTTAATACTGCTTTTGGCCTCTGAGGTTTTGCTGTACTACACAGTTGACCAGACATTTTTACCAGTGGATAAACTATATAAGGACTTTCAAAAAGGCCAACTTTTATTGGCAATATTTTACTGTTAAGCTTGGTTTTGTGGCACCTTTGAAATAGATAGCCAAACCTAAACTGTATTTAATACATATATATATATATATATATATATATGTTCAAATATATTTACATTTGTTCATTTGTTTTTATCCAGAGTGACTTACAGTGCATTCAAGTTATACATTTTGCCAGTATATGTTTCATGGGATCGAACCCACAGCCTTTTGCGCTGCTAACACAATGCTCTACCAACTGAGCTACAGGAACATTCATGCAAACACATATTTTTTTATAATATATTTTAGATTTTAATCTATAATGCATGATGATGTATTTGTGTTTTAACAATATTTGGTCCAATAATAACCTTAATGACTATGTTTTAAGCAGCCTATACCTGCTGTCAGTTAAAAATACACACCTTGTAAGCTTAACTTTTAAAGTAACTCGTAAGCAATTTTTTGTGATTGCTGACATAACAATCTCTATCCTATAATTCATAATTTACACTCTGCATTTTACGATAATTATAAAATCACATATATATTTACTTTTTTGGATTATTGTGGTATAACATCAGACGTTTCATTGCAACACTCTAGAGTGGTTCGTCTGTATGAACTCTTCTGCCCTCTGTCAGAACTATAAAGACAGCCTGTCAGCCTTACACTAAAAATTTCAGCAGACATGAGGCAAAGGATTTGAATTACAGCGACTTTCCAGGGTTTCTTGTCACATCAGCAGGTTTAAAAGTCCTTTGAGGCTGATCAGAAACCTTTGAGTATTTGTACTTTGTTGCTCTGACTCACTGACTCACTCATCCTACTCTTGGAGCTTCTATTTCCAATGCATTTTGTCAAAAATGTTACTTATAGCTGCAGAGAATCAGTCTGTGGGGAAGTTGTTTTCCTATCTGATGGCTCTAATGGTATTTTGCAAGGTGGGTGATAGTAATAATTTAAATAAAGGAAGTAAACAAGTAACATGACCTAAATGGATGCTAGACTTTTACAGAACATCTCTTAGGCAGTAGAATTCAGTCTTGTTTATCTCTGGCCATGTGTCAAAATAAATGCTTAGTGACATTACATCAATAAGACGTGTACTTTGTTCGTTTCTCAAAAGCAGAACACTCACATGTAAGAAATGTAAGGGCTTATTTTGGACTGTGAACTGTGAAGACTGTGAACTTTCTCGTTTGACTGTGAGTGGATTACAACGAGAAGCAGCCAGCACATTAAGTTCCACTTTCAGATTCAGATTTTCTATTTTGGGATGTATTAATGTTTCACACCTTATGAAACTGGGACCGTCGCAGGTAAACCCGGACATCTGATCACGTTTAGTGTAAAGGGCCCAAATGAATCGACTGTTATGATTTGTTGTCTGTTTATGGTGTTATTAGTTCAGCAGTGCCCTGTGTTTGTCCCACACACATTGCCCTCCTTCACTGACATGAATCACTATATATTCGGACAGATTTCAGTACATTGGCTCAAGATATGGTCAACAAAGGTCAACTGTCCAAAGCTCACTGTGAAGGACTGATTCTATCTGGCTGGTGCAAAAACAAAGTGTGATGATAATTACATCTATAGCACAAAAATTAAAGGTGCTTGAACGTATAGGTGCTAAAAAAATCTTCTTTACAGCAATCCCATGGAAAACTATTGTTGGTTTCTCAAAGGACCTTTTGGTTAAAAGTTCACCCAAATATACAAATTCTTCCTTCATTCACTCACCCGCCAGGCATTTTAAACCCGTATGACTCTTTTGCTTCTGGGGAACACAAAAGAAGATATTTTAAAGTATATTTGTAATCAAACAACAGTGGCCCACATTGACTTCCATTGTATGCACACAAAACCACTGTGACGTTTCTCACAGTGAAGAAACGTCCAAAAAATAATATAGGTTTGGAATGACAACATTTTCATTTTTAGGTGAACTATCCCTTTAACAGAACCATTTCTTTCTTACCATTTACTATTTTGTAGAAGATTTCTTAGCTACAAAGAACTTTGTGCAGCAGAAAAGCTAAAGGTTATCTATGGAACCATACAGCCAGAAAAAGAACCCTTTAGGAACCTTTATTTTTAAGAGTGCAACACATGCAGAATGAACAGGAAAAGTGCTCCTGCTACGTCTTGTTTGCAATATTGCACAGTTGTGTTGTAAAGTTTTGTATGTTTGAATAGTTCTAGTTTTACAGGTTCTGTGTTTGGGTCTGTTATAATTATTGTCTGTGTAATTGTGAGTGTTTTTGAGTGTTAAAAAACTGCTGTGTGTTTGGTATGTTGTAGATGAACTGGACAGAGAGAGGGGCAGTAAGCAGTTTACACTGTGAATCTGATAATGTCACAATGGCAGACAACACCCTCTACTGCAGCAGAGAAAATGGTAAGACCATATGTGACCACCCACAATTTACAAAGTTCTATAACAACACGTGAATACATCAGTTGCAAACAAAGTTGCTTGTGGAACTGCTTTGTTGGATTAGTTGGTGTTATGATCTGGTAAAATACCTTTAAAGGTCACAAAAGTGTACAATGCACCAGCTTTAGTGAGAACACACAAGTGGATCCCATAGCAGAAACTGAGATTTTTTAATCCATCAGTTACCCTTATGCACAAAATTGCGTACATACTTGTTTAACGCTTTAACTGTTGCTAATTCTATTAATGTTTTGACCCTAAAACAGAACTTCTTCATTTTTCTGTTACGTAGTGGAAAGTTGTGGCCCATCTTTCTGTTCTTGTGGTGGAAAAAAACACCACACAAGTGTCCGCTTTGTGAGCAGTTGACCACCTATCTGCATAAATGTGCAATATCCTGCTGTTCTTAAAGATAATTCAGTAACCATTCTGATTGCCTTGACATCTATTTCTTATTCTGTTTAAAATGTTATATGTGTGTCAAAATGCCTGCCTTTGAGCAGCTTTTGGGTTGTAGCGTGGGATGAATTCGCTGACCTTTAAGGATTATTGTTTATGTTTAAATCTATTAAGCTTTTACAATATTAAAAAGATACAGACACAGGAGAAGTCAGAAACAATGCATTTTTGGTCAAATTTACTAAACGGTCCAGTGCACAGTATTTTAGTGCAAAAACTAGCAACTTACTTACAACCCACCCTAATCTAGTTTAAAAAGCCACAATCTGCACTGGTATAGCCTTCTTTATGTAAGTATAATTATAGATTCACAAAAGTCTGTGCTATTTGCCTGCCGCTGTTAGCATAGCATGGAGAGTAGGGGGTAAATTGAAGTTCTTGTGATTTACATTTTCCTGTGATCATGATAGCAGTGATTCGTCAAATGATGATCAAATGATGGAAAACAGTGTTATAACCAGAAAAGTAAAGACAAGTACACTCTCTACATTTTAAAGAGCCAGTTCAGACACTTGTATCACGGCAGTGGTGTACAGTGTGCCACATCACAGCAGTCTGCTGTATCCTCCTGTTTCAGGTTAATGTATACTGTACTCTACTGTACTCTTGTGGGCAGATCTGACCCACATGATGCAAAGTTGTACATTGAAAATTGCATTCAACACTTATTTTATGGCCACTTTTGCATCATTGCCTGATTTGAATAATTCCTTTAATGGAACAGGTGATGAAACAACACAGTATGTGCAAATAAATGTTCATTTTTAGTCAATTTTCCCCTCTGTGTTTCTTCACTATTCTTTATTGTTGTTTCTTCTTATCTATTCGATCGTACTGAGTAAATTACAAAACAGGCCAACAGTCATTAAAACAAACGCAAAAAAAAAGAAATGCTTCAAAAAATGGTAAAAGACGAAGATAAAAGCAAACACTATTAACACTGTGGCCCTTAGCACATTACTGCCAGGAAGTAACACATGCATAGGAATTACAGTGCCTTGCAAAAGTATTCATACCCCTTGCACTTTTCCACATTTTGTCACATTACAACCACAAATTAAATGTTTTTTATTGAGATTTTATGTGATAGACCAACACAAAGAAGCACATCATTGTGAAGTGAAACGAAAAGGAAACATGGTTTTCAAAATGGTAAGCAAATAAAAATCTGAAAAGTGTGGTGTGGGGGGTATTCAGCCCCCCTGTGTCAATACTTTGTAGACCTTTTACTGCAATTACAGCTGCAAGTCTTTTAGGGTATGTCTCTACCAGCTTTGCACATCTAGAGACTGAATTTTTTGCCCATTTATCTTTGCAAAAAAAAGCTCAAGCTCAGCCAGATTGGATGGGGAGCATCTGTAAACAGCAATTTTCAAGTCTTGCCACAGATCAATGGGATTTAGGTCTGGACTTTGACTGGACCATTTTAACACATGAATATTCTTTGATCCAAACCATTCCATTGTAGCTCTGGCTGTATGTTAAGGGTCATTGTCTTGCTGGAAGGTAAATCTCCTTCCCAGTCTCAAGTCTTTTGCAGCCTCCAACAGGTTTTCTTTCAGGATTGCCCTGTATTTAGCTCCATTCATCCTCCCATCAACTCTGACCAGCTTCCCTGTCCCTGCTAAAGAAAAGCATCCCAGATTTTTATTTGCTTAAAATTTTGAAAACCATGTATCATTTTTCGTTCCACTTCACAATTATGTGCTACTTTGTGTTGGTCTATCACATAAAATCTTAAAAAAATACATTTAAGTTTTTTGTTTTAATGTAATAAAGTGTGAAAAAGTTCAAGGGGTATGAATACTTTTGCAAGGCACTGTACATTTCTATCATTTAACCATATGGTCTCTTCTAGCTTGTCTAACTTCATAGGGCATTTGAATACAACCCTGTTTGTTTCATCATGCGTGATTATAATTCTCTATATATCCACATTCAAAAACAGCATTTAAATGATCTCATTACACTAATTGACTTATTTCTGTCTGCAAAAAGATTGAACCATATGTCTGTGTCAGCTCTGGCATTCTGTTTTCCTCCTCTCTGGAGTGTGTCAGGCTTGGGGAGTTTCAGATTTAGACAGTTTATGAAATCCATTTGTTTCAATTTAAATATCAGAAGGCCTGGTTGTGTCATGCAACAGCAAATGTAACAGGGTGCACAATAAATTAGACATTTAGAGAAAATGTGACACTACATTTGTATTCACAATACATCAAGATTTTATAAGGTTGACAAAGGCCAACAGAGTTGTATAGTTTCACACCAAACCAAACCTGTCTGTAAAGCATTAAAATAGTCTGTCTAAACACACTGTATATATATATATATATATATATATATGCATCTATGTATGTATACTACACACATACTGCACTATACTACACCATACTATGGAATTGGCTCTAGATAAAGCCGCAAGGGCCCCTTCTGTGCTATGGGGCTGCAGGGATGKCCCATTCGCCATCTTTAACACAATTAAAAACAGTGATACTAAACATTTCAAACCACATTGTCAAATCAAACAGTATCTGACACAACATGCACCATGTATATACAACGGGTTCTGATTATTAGTAAACTTCTG
>JAZGTJ010015501.1:0-13328 GCA_036877575.1 Botia almorhae | reverse complement strand
ATAGTCATGTTTTGTAAATGATTAGTTCATCATTAACTAACCACTTGTAAATGACTTGTAAATGTATTAACAAAACATACACAAACTGTTAGCATATCCCGTATTAATCATTTATGAATGTTTTGTAAATAATTAGTTCATAAATAACTAATTACTTATAAATGCCTTACAACAGAATGTTATTATAAAGTGTTACCAACGAATCTAAGATCATTGTGAAAGGGCAAGTTAATTCTAAGTTAAGTCTTGCCTGTGATGGCATTGATAGTAAATATGACCTAGTTGGATGGTAGGATAATAGTAATACAGAGTTCACTCTCAGCCAGCTGTGATTCCCTAATATGCTAATTTTTCTAAATGGTTTGCTTTCCATCACTAGCTCATTTGACTAATGTAAGTCAATTACACGGACACAAGCAGCCAGTGCAATCAAAGATACAGCAAATGACATTACAGCCTTTTTTTCTTTTTTGAGTGGGGAAAAAGAGGAATGCAATAATATATTTTCAAGTTGTTTGTATTTGTAACAGATGTAGCACCATCTTGCCTCCTAAACCATATCTGCCATGGAGTGCTTTCAACTTGTTGTTTTTTGCCGATTATGGACAAAGCATTTAAGCACCATTAGATGATTATTGTTGTATATTAAGACAAGCAGACTGTCTATAGTATATAGAAACTATTTAAAATGAGCAGAACAGAGCAGAAGAACAAATAAATGTTGACAACCTTTTATGTAATATTTTTATTTACAAAAACATACATACATAAAAAAATACCAAAATTTACATTTAAAAAAGGTGCAATCCAAAACTTTTTTGGTTAAAAATAAACAAAACTCAGTTACTGGGCAAGTACATGACAGAAAACTGTTAAAAATTGTCTCCTTACAAACATTGTAAATCAGGGTGTTACGGAGGAGATCGCCGTCCAGCCTCCTCCCTGTTGCCAGAGGGAACCATCGCCAGAATTCTAGTTTCCCCTTCCAGACTAAATTTTATCATGATCCTTGTACCTAGGGCTAATTACTTACTGTTTGGCACCTGTTCTCAATCAGCCGGTCTATAAAGTCCAGTTTCACATGCTACTCGTCCCAATGTCTTGTTTTGCCATCGCGCTTCGTCGCGCTAAATTTTTTACTAAACTGGACCTGAGAAGTGCTTACAATCTGGTTCGTATTTGGGAGGGGGATGAATGGAAAACGGCTTTCTCCACATCTTCTGGTCATTACGAGTACCTTGTGATGCCGTGTGGCCTTGCTAATAACCCCTCTGTGTTCCAGTCATTCATGAATGACATCTTCCATGACATGTTTGATAAATATGCCATAGTCTATACCGATGATATTTTGATTTACTCAGAGTCCTTAGAAGAACACGTTAGTCCTCAATCGATTAATTCAAAATAACCTATATGTAAAGGGTGAGAAGTGTGAATTCCACACTACCAATACCACTTTTCTGGGTTATGTTATCAGCCATGAGGAAGTGGCCATGGATGACAAAAGGTTCTAGCTGTCACCGATTGGCCACTTTCCAAAACCCTCGAGGAATTACAACGATTCCTGGGTTTCGCTAACTTCTATCGCAGATATATTTGAAATTTTAGTTCTGTGGCGTCTCCCTTAACCTCCTTCACCAGACGCCAGATCAGTAAGTTAGTATGGAATAATGCAGCACTTAGGGCATTCTAAGAACTCAAGAATCATTTTACTACCACTCCCATTTTGCATCACCCGGATCCTGATCTACCATTCATTGTCGAGGAGATGCCTCTAACGTAGGCGTAGGTGCCATTTTATCACAACGACACGGTTCGCCCCCCAAGATGTATCCCTGCGCTTACTTTTCGCGAAAGCTCTCTTCCACTGAACAGAATTATGATGTGGGTAACCGAGAGCTGTTAGCCATTAAGCTCACTCTAGAAGAGTGGTGACATTTGCTTGAGGGGGCTGCACATCCATTCACTGTAATCACAGACCACAAGAACCTAGAATACTTACGCTCAACCAAGCGGCTAAACCCCTGTCAAGCTAGATGATCCTTGTTTTTTACCAGATTCGACTTTACCATTACCTATAGACCAGGTTCTTAGAATACCAAGGCAGACGCCCTTTTCTGTCAGACCGAAGTAACACTGAGGTAAGTTTCCCTTGAGAACATATTCCCTGAGAAACTTTTAGATGCCCCAGTACAGTCAACGACCCGGCCACAATTTTGCGCCTGGTCAGTGGGTGTGCAGGAATCTCAGTCCTAGGTATGTGGGTCCTTTCAAAATCCTTAGAATGATCACTCTTGTTTAGGCTAGCCTTGCATTACCTAACACTTACCGTATTACCCACTTTCCATATCTCTCTGCTCAAGCCCACTGGCGTGCCAGCTGGAGGTCCGGGGGGACCATCCTATCTAGGTTGACGATGAGGAGGCATATTGAGTGGAGCAACTCCTCGACTCCAGACGCCGGGGCGGCAGAATCCAGTATCTGGTTGACTGGGAGAGGGGGAGGAGCGCACTTGGGTTAATGCTGGTGACATTCTAGATCCCACATTCATTGAATAGTTCCATAGAGCCCATCCGGGGAGGCTGACCCCTCGTCCCAGAGGAAGACCCCGGCGTCGCTTCCCTCCTCGTGTCAGGAGCTGATCACAGGGGAGGGGGCTCTGTTACGGAGGAGGTCGCCGCCCCGCCTCCTTCCTGTCGCCAGAGGAAACCATCGCCAGAATTCTAGTTTCCCCCTACAGACTACATTTCCCATGATCCTCGTACCTAGGGCTGATTACTTACTGTTTGGCACCTGTTCTCAATCAGCCGGTCTATAAAGCCCAGATTCACATGCTACTCGTTCCAATGTCTTGTTTTGCCATGAGCTACAATTTAAAGCGTTTCCTTGGACTGATTTCCCTTTTGCCGATTGGACTGTTTATCGTTTTTTACTTTCTGCTGCCTGCCTCTTGTTTTTGTTACAGACATTCTGGTTGATTGTTTGCTGCCTGCCTCAACCCTTGCCTGTGTACTCATATTGATTTTGTCTCATCTACATTGCTCTGATTGCCGGTATTTGACCATTGCCTGTACTCTGATTATCCTTTTGATTAAAGTGCTGCATATGGATCCCGCTGTGTCAGTGTCTCCGTTACACAGGGTAAGGTAAGATGTTTGTGATTTATATTTTCAGCTGTTGGGTTCAGTTTTGTGGTAAATGTCAGTTTTATTTAATAAGGCTGCATATTACATAATGTTCATTAGGCAGAAAGACCACTATATGAAATGAGGATGGTGGAGTTTTTGCTGATTTAAATTGAAACATGCCGAACACAATAATTGCAGGTATGCATAGGTCACATATTTTTCAGTATAACACAATTAGAAAACCTCTCTGAAGAAATAGATTTTTAAATTATTTTAATTAAATCAGTATAAATCAATTGCTAGACTGAGCCATTAAAAGCAGCCATTAAATTGCAATTTGTTTTGGTGAGAATGTTGCATATGAGTACGCAGTTGACAGTCTTGCTATGTAGGACAAAAGGGCGGATATATTTTTTGCCCTATCAGAGAGATTATTTTTGCCCCTTTCATCAAGGGGATGAAAAGACAGCAATGATTTATAGAGGATCTGAGGGATGACATGCCGAGCAAGGCAAATTTTTTAGTGGCCCAGCAGATGCAACTACAATTGGGTTACTCACGAAATGCAAAGGAGTTTGTTTCAGCCTCACAAACTCAATCAGTCATCCTATTCCTAGAGGTCATTTTAATAACGCCACATGACAGCGATCTCTTGCCAAATCAAATGCAATCCCTATACCTTCTCTATAGTGAATTTTAGTATGAAAAACAGCATTTCTTGGAATAGTTGGAAAATAATCTCTAGAACAAGATAGGAGGATTAAAAAAATGGATTAGACTTAAAATGATGGTATACCATCTGCATCATAATCTTTTACATGAAATTAGATATTAGGAGTGATTAAAATACGGTTACAGTTAGGATCCAGTTATGATCGAAATTCTCCTTCACTGGGTTTACTGTTAGAGCCATGTAAATTCATGTTTAAGTTTATTTATTTGACATATATTTATGTATTTTACAGACACTTTGCGTTTAAGCAAGTTGCATTTAAGAAATACTTTTTATTAGAATGACTGCGTTTACATGCACCCTCAGTCCCACCCACCATGCAATATATAATGAGATTTAGGCAATATTGCGATTAAACTTTACTGCATGTAAACACAATACTGTACTCAAAATAACACAATTAAGCTCTTAATTGTAGCAAGTATAATCAAACATGGAGTATGCCGTGATTTTAAATCATACGCTTAAAATCGCTATAAACAGGAATTTAAACATTTTAGTCACACTTAATTCACATCTATTCCACATGTGCTTGTGATGAACATGGACACTTAGAAGTTTTCCCTAACTTCAAATCACCAAATTCTGTCAACACAACTTGCTCTCTAGTCTTTGCTTTTAATTTATCCAGAGACAATGCACAGTATGCAAAGGCAGGGCAGACAAACCCCAACTGTACCGGCATTGCCATTACTTATATATTGATTACAGTGCAGAATAACCATAGGAACCATCCACAGAAAGATGTTTGGCATTTTATCTAAATATATTAAAACTGTGGCCAGTAACCTGAGTTTATTATTTGTGCTGTGCATTGGAATTAAAATAAATTCTTAGTGAATAAATAATAAACACTGTGTGAATTGTGAAAAAATAAATAGTTAAATACATTGTTCTAGCTATTGTGTGAGAAAAAGGTCAAATAAAAGACACTAAAAACAATGCCTGATTAAAGAAACTGTACAATGCACACAATTCAAAATCACATGTAAAGAGGTGATTAGACTATTGTCAATTTATCAATAAAAATATCAGAAAGAAAGTTAGATGACAATAAGTGATTTACAACTGCAGCAAAAAACTACACTTAACAGGTCACATTCCATCTTAACATGGCAATGCATACTTGCTTTTGACTTTTCATGCTTAGCACACATTACACTATCCAACTAACAAGATTTGACTGAACATCATTAATATTGATATTTCCTTTTATTTGAAACCATGAATTATTGACCTTACTCCCTGGTTAGAATGCTGTTAGTTGGTTAAAGGGTCACAAATAATACATGGTGCAAGGAAGCTTTGATCTCAGAACCACAGGAAACAAGTTTTTTGTTTAAAGAGAATAATTTATGAAGATTTTAATGTCTATGTTTAAACAAGCTCATGATAGAGAGTCTTGGGAAAAAATGTGCATACTTGCTTTAATTACTAATAAAGCCAAACATGCTAGTGAATGTTTATTAACACTATTCACATAAAATCATCCACCTTGTGTTCTACTTCAAACAGGGCCTGCCACTGGAGTCATTAACAGCCTGTTATGGAAGCCATACAAGGACACCTATCCTTGCTCCAGCCTCTCTCTGAGGATTAGTCGACTCTGTATCAACGAGGTCACACATAATTATCATGGCCGCAATGTGCCATGCATTCTTTTTATAAGGACACAGAGGAAAAGAGGTTCAATGGTTTTCAAGAGCCTCACCTGAGGCGCATGGCAAATGGAGGGCATTAGGATGCCGCCGAGTGCGCTACAGGGCTGCTGAGAGGAAAAATTAGGGATATGTTAAGAGCTTAAATGAGAGCAGGCTAGTACGTCAAACAGGAAACAAGATACAGCATGCTGACAGCTGCAGGAGATTGCATCGATTTTAGTTCACTACTTCCCGCTTCACATCTTTAATGTACACAAAAGGCGATCACTTTATGGTTCATTAATTCGGTGTCCTCTACATAGCAGGAGGCCTTGTTCAGGCTATGAAGAAAAGAACATAAAATAAAAAAAACTGCTAATGCATCAAGATTTTACTGAAATACATTAGGCCTTGGACTACCTCTTCAGCATGCCTTGTATTTTTATTTGTTTGTTTTTTTCAGATGGTAAGTAAATTTTTGTAGTGTGGGATAAACCTTACTAATCTAACCTTACCCTGCTCTTACTAAGGCAAATTAATTTATGAAGAACTTTAATCTTGACAAGGCGATCACAATCATAAAAAAAACAACAAACTCTGAAAGCATCTTGATAGGCATGAAAGAGTAGTGCACTGAAAATGAACAATTTTGTCATTATTGCATCATCTATGCAGCAAAAATGTTATATGTAACGAATCATTGTGTAGACCTCTCTTAATAATCTTCTTAAATTCATAATTTGCTTCTTATATTTCAAAATATTTCAGCTCAGTATATTTCAGCGTTTGGGTTTGTAATGTCATAAGGGTGAGTAAATAATGACAGAGCTTTAGGTTTTGGATGACCTATTCTATTAACTATGGTTGTAATTCCACTCTGTATTGCAGGTTTGGTGTAAACTGAGGCCCCTGGACAGAAAGCACCCTGAGAGGCTTCTGGACTGTGCTCTGACTATTCTCTGTTTTTTCTTTTTAAGGATTGCCGGAGGGGTCAGATCATTTACCACAAACAACCTCCAGAGGCTGACATCACCTTAGGGCATTCACTATCTCTCATCAATCAGTCCCACAATTACCTGCAAAGTTGGTGAGGCTCTGCTTCTCTGACCACACATTTATCAAGGCTTTACTGAGCTACCTAGAGAAATAGTTTAAAGTGCTTGGCAGACTTTTCAACAGACCCTTTTTTCTGTTTGCCAGCTTTGTGTCTGAGAGAGACACTTCTCTCAATTTCATACTCCCCATTTCCTTTTATATGACAACACAACACGGCGACACAGCAGAATAAAACCAGCTTCATCTTATGCCCATGAGCTTGCTGTGCAGACCGAGAGAGAGAGCAAGAGAGATAAAAAGAGAGGGACCAGAGGTTTTTAAACACAGGAATCTGCCATGTTTTACACAAAGTTCGGACATTGAGCAAAGGAGGACTGTCAAACAGAATTACAGCCTCGTCTTTTCGAGCACAAGTTTCAAAACAGCTCAGTCAGAGTTGTGTGTACATGGCTTTAGGCTCCGCCAGAGATGCTAATTGGAGAGAAATGAGCTTGACTGCTGTGAATGCTGCACCAGTGACTGTGAAAAGCTATGTAAAAGTTAGGTCATGCTAACACAAAACTGAAAAAGCGTGAAATAATCCTTGTTCTTTAATAAGAGTTTATATATAAACAGTATTTATTATACCAAATCATGACAAAGAGCAGTGACAGGCCTGTTGGGAGACTAATACTAAATAACCACATATTATCACAGAATCACAGATCCTTAGCAATAAAAGAATAATTTTCTCTTCTCAACTTTGCAACTATATTTTTCTTCAGAAATAAAACGCAACTCTTATAAAGGCAGGAGGTCTCTGTCAGGGACACAGGAGGAGAAAGAACCCATATGCAGACAGCTTACACACAAAAATACTAGGATTGAGTCAGGATCCAGACACCATGCCCTGACACAGAACACAGGGGATGTAAGGATCCTGGCAAGAGAACTAGGAAGAACTCCAGACAAGAAGCCAGGACTAGGATTGAGTCAGGATCTAAACATCATGCTCTGACACAGAACACAGAGAGAATTCAAGACAAGAAGCCAGGACCCTGACCGTCACAATAAGCCTTGTATCAAGCTTGTGTAAATTGCCACCTGAAATGCCATTTTAAAGTACTGCTAGAATGTGACTCTAAGAGATAGAACACAAGGACTGCTGCATGCACAGCACTATATACAAATGTATTGAATTTCTAAGTTCAAACAACGGTTCTGTCAAATTATATCAAATGCGCTGTTTAAGATTAGAAGAGTATTAAACATTTTTTAAAATTTTATCCAAAGAAGATATTAGATAATGTATCTTAGATAATGAGATGCTGCGTCAAGTCTGTTGACCCTAGGGAGATTGTCTCCAGCGTGTACACCGTTGTCTGAGCATGTGTAAAATCACACCTATATATAGGTCAGGTGCCTTAAAAGGTGCCTGCTCAATGTCATTTAATTCTATTGTCCAAAAATGTGGCAACAAGATGCAGCATCTTGTTCCCTATCTCAGGGAACCGGGTTACATACATAACTTGAGATGTTGCCTTTGTAGGGACCTCATTGCTGCATCAGTTTTATTGACGCTATGGGAAATGAGTATTCCCAGTATGCCACACCTAGGGAAACCCTTCCAGAGCCTTGAAAACTGCTCAGACAATATTGAGAGACAGATTAGCCTTCATAGACATGAGACTCAGTAGTCAGGTCCAGAAGTAGATTGCAAGCATGAGAAATGAAAAAAGAAAAAAAATAAGGAACCACTCCTAAAGAAACTCTATTACTGGACCAACAAGGTAGTGGACTAGGTTGATGTGGCAGCTGTGGCACCAGGACACAAAGAGTTGACATTTTAAGGCATACACCATACATACTGGAGCTCTGGAACTCATAATTGTCTCAACATCCTTGGTCCTTGGAGACTGGAACCTATGGACTGGGTTTTCCAGGGGCCAGACCAAAAGTTGAAGCGAAGGTGAAAGATCGGACTTCGGTCCCTTTCTTCTAAGAGAGACACCAGATATAAAACAGACTCAGGCTGGCCAGAATAAAACCACTTACAAGAGGTGAACTCATTCATTGGCCACCTCTGGCTAAGACTGCTGGCAGCAGAGCTATCGGATAAAAAATGTATAGACAATGCCTTATTGTGAGAGACTTGAACTGGCACGCTCCCAGAGCGGTGAGGCCCTTGCCTTTGCCTTGGTTGCGAGGGTGAAACCTCTGGCTCTTGAGCCAGAACTGGAATGGCCTCATGTGGAGAGGACCCAAGGGGGTTACATTGGCTGATGCTGCTATAAGGCCTAGTAGCCTCTTAAGATGGAGGAGTGAAAGATCTTGGTTTACAGCAGCAGAGTTGAACATACACAATTGACACATACATCATTTGTATTTTATATACAATGACGGGTAATGAAGATATTCAGTTTTCCAATAGTTGGACAATCTAGATCTCAATCATATTGTAGTGCGCTTTTGTTCACACGTGGCCCTGTTAAGGTAAGTGAACCCACAGACAGCTTGATCCTTTTGTGTGATCATCTAATATCTGTTTAATCTTTAAATCCTTTGCGTTTAAGTGGCTATATGGCAATAAAGCATGAAGCAATATTGAAAACATTTCAATATTAAAAATTGTATTAAAAAAGGTTTAAAAAAATCCACAGAGGCAAAATTCATATATTTCATATTATCTGTGTAATTGCATCTATATTTGATTGCATAAAATAATAGTCAAATGTTAAATTTAAAAAAGTAATTTATTTGTTTATTTAATACACAAATTGTAGGGCTGTTAAAAAAATAAAAATTTAAAAAGACAATAAAATTCACATACCTTAATTAACACATTTCTTGACTGTCAGAAACATATATAAATAATATTTATAAATAATATATAAATAATTATGTAAATCATTCACAAGAAAATACATACAAATGGAATATTAAACAATATGTCACGAACCAAAGAAACCAGGAACCCAATTGCAACAATGAACAGTTTATTGATTGAGATAATATGAGAATCAGATCACAGTCTAGTACCAACGTCGACCTTCGGAGCTAGATTGCCACAGGATATCACCAGCCAGAGAGAACGCACATCAGCCACCGAATACCACCAACCAGAAGAGCAGCCAGCAGCCTTTGAGAACGCTGCAGATGGACAGGGTGATCACCAGTTTGTAGTCGCTGTAGTAGAGTAGAAAATTAGTTTGATTGTTAATGAACACTGCTATCACCACTAGTAAAGGAGACGAACCACCAGTCCAGTTAAACAGCCAGGAGCAGAGTAGAGACTTGAATCACACTGCAGGTGAGTAGAGGAATTCCCAACAGCGCCAGCAAACAGTCGTTGAATTGATGATCACTGGTGAGTAACAGGTTGGTAGAACTGGTAGCGATGCAGGTGATGTCTGATACGGGAACCGGACAAAGAGGAGAGGCAGTGTGTAACACAATGTGATGCCATTACTTATCATTTCCATGTTTGTATCATTTTAAAGGTTATGGTGTGATTGGTAAAAAGATCTAATTTCTATTATTGTATGATGTACCATTTTAAAGGTGTTAAACTTGGAAAATAATCTACACTCTTGTCATGGGTGTGTCCTTTCCAGGAGATCTAAACTTTGTAGTGCGATCTATCCCAGCGGGGTGCCCCTTCAGGTCACGAGAACATACCAGACTAAACTGGCTGTAGATTTTATGACTCTTTGTCTTATCTGTGTATATAAGGAGGCTAGGCAAAAGACTCAGGGAAGCCTTCTGTAATCAGAACTTCCCACACCATTGCGGTGTATCCACATAACCAAGGAAGCCTTCTGTAACCATAACTTCCCACACCGTTGCGGTGTCTTAATTACCAGGTATGACTTGAGCTCTGGTGGCCATTTTTATTATTGCAAGTTGAATCATAATTTGTGATTGTTTGATTGATTTAAGTGTAACCTGCCTGGTGAAATAAATTGTTAATTTGATTATTCCAATGTGTCATTTAAAATATTCTGTATTACATGTGTTTAAGATATAGTTCAAATTGAAAACTTGTGTTCAAATGGGGAATGCCTTAGCTTATGCTTGACTGGAGAAGCCGCAGCTTAAGTTAGACTGGAGAAGCCTCAGCATGAGTTAGAATGGAGTAGCCTCAATTTATGCTTGATTAGAGAAGCCTCATCTTAAGTTAGACTGGAGAAGCCTCAGCATTAGTTATGATAGGCAAACCTTATCTTATGTTCGACTGGAGAAGCCTCAGTATAAATTAGAATGGAGTAGCCTCAATTTATTCTTGACTGGAGAAGCCTCAACATGAGTGAAAATGGGAAATGTCCCAACACAAGGAGGATTAATGCCTCATTTCTTTCAAACTATATCTATCACATGACACAGAAACTTATATGTAACACCTTGAATAATATTTTATTAAATTAGGCCTTAATCAGAAACATAATTATGGTCAATAACACATTGAAACTATTATAATCTAAATTGGAGTCAGATTAAAATGAACAACAGGGCCAATTCTATAGAAGTGCCAAGAAGAGACAGAACATGTGAGATACCTTCACCCACACCGTTGGATTCCGTCATTGGACCAGTGGGTGGTCCTTTACATAATAATCAGACAGTAATAGAGTGCTTCATTTTGTTGTCCTAACATCAATAGCATTTGTAATCCATGCTTTTCCTTTTGAATGGGCTATTAGAAAAGTAGTTTTCAATTAATGAGCAAAAGGCCTAAAGTATTTAGTATTTATTATAGTATTTCTCTCTTTTCTCTCAGTTCCTCTAAGGATAAGATTGCTGCATCTATGATGCAGGGATTTGAGCCAGCTTTCATGATTAAAGGTCGATAAAATGTGTGAATCATAAAATAACAGCATACACGAATAGGCACTTCTTTTTTAAGTCATATTTTTGAGTATTTTATACATTTATTAGATTAGGCAGTGAGAAAATGACAGGGATTAGGAAGGACCTCGAGTCAGGACTTGAACTCAAATCACCTGCAATGGAGGTATGATATTAGACCTATGATTAAAAGGTCCTTAGTGCGTTTAAAGGATGTGAAAAGTTTTTTTCTTTTTAAAAATAACTAGGAAGCATTTAGTTACAACTCTTTTGCAAGGGCAAGTAGGCCTATAAGATATCAGAGATATACAGAAAACCCATGCAACGTACCATCTGGCTAAAAAAAAAACTGGCCTAGAATCAATTGTTCTGGGAAAACCTAGCTCAGCTGTGTCTCTGGCTGAAGCTCATTTAGAAACTGCTCACAGAATCTATTAGAAGGTGAATAGGGGTCATGTGGAAGGTCACGCAATAGTTTAGAAGCAGGGAATCTAATGGCTAATTGCTGGGAGACTGATATACACAGGTGGAGCCTAACTGCTCAAAACTGAGAGAGCAGCACAGGACTGTTTTTGCTACCAATAGTAGCAGTACTGTATTATCATTGCAGTAGTTTATTGGATAAGTCAAATTGTGTGTTAATTATGACATTGTCTCATGGGGCTGAATAATTACCACTAAAGCAAGATGAATCTGCATATTTTATGAATGGAGCCCAGTAAGGCCACTAATAGTTCAGGAGATCTTCATGAAATGCTGTAAAAATTGATACTGATGGAACTAACCAACAGGCTGAGATAATGCATACCGATAATATTGTGGATACAGGCATTACCGGCATAATCCTCAAATTCATAAAGCATGGCTGAAAGATTATATTTTAAATAGGGCAAATTTAAAAGTTTACAATGGAGCCACTAAATTGTTCAGCCTTTCTGTTCCTATTGACAAGAATACACTCACCCATACACTCTGACAATCCCAGTGGAAAAATGGTTGTCATTTTAGAATTCAGTTTTTTATATATTAACATTGTCTCTAATATTTCTCCAAAAATTGATAAGACAAAGTTAAAATAGACACAAATGACATTTGTTGACATGCTGTAAGAGTATTAAACTATAAGATGTGTGTAATTAAACTCTGCAAGATATCTAGCCATATATAAACAGTGTTTAGCACATTGTTGAGATTTCTTCTAAAACTGCAAGGAGATTACTATAGGCAGAAAAAAGTGAGAAGCAAAAGATTTTGCTAAAATTTCCATTTGTTCACTGTCTGTAGGAAACAATTGAAATGTTAAATGCTTGTTTTTATATGAGTGAGAACATTCACTTGATTTTTATATTCCAAGCTAATGATCTCCTAACCCTATTCTTAACAAATACACAATATGGCGCCGGTGAGGTCAGCTGCCGTCACGACTGCTTTTACCACCTTTTACTTGTTTTGGTTTTTTAAACTAAGTTTTGATACACACATACCGACACACTTCTCACATTTCTCAACACGGAGCACATTCGTTACACCAGAGATTCTCTTATTTCTATTGGTGTACAATGTACTCACATTTCAACGCTTCTGACCCCGGATCCCAGCTGGCCGAGTGAGATCCTGAGGGAGAACAAAGGACGTGACCTGAAGTGGCGCCCCCGAGGTAAACGAGCCGGCGTCAGGAACAGGCTGAGAGCCCGTGCACACCGCACACCTCTGCCTAGCATCCTGCTCGCCAACGTCCAGTCACTGGGGAACAAGCTCGATGACCTCAGGGCCAGGGTAAAGTTCCAGAGAGACATTCGGGACTGCAATCTCCTCTGTTTCACCGAGACATGGCTAAACTAGCTGTGCCGGACCACGCTATCCAGCCGGCCGAGTCCTTCTCGGTCCACCGCATGGACAGAACACTGGACTCGGGGAAATCAAGAGGAGGCGGTGTGTGTTTAATGG
>JAZGTJ010015500.1:0-13328 GCA_036877575.1 Botia almorhae | reverse complement strand
CATATTACGTTAAAGATAAAACCGATTTTCATTCAAGCAAATCGATGTAAACTACACATTCGAGTTAATCGATAAAATCGATTTATCGCCCAGCCCTAGTCAGGGGAAAGTCCCTCCTCCTGATTCAAGTCCTTGAGCAGGTCAGCTTAGTCTGTATCCTATAATGCATAAGTGCATAACAACTAATTAAATTGGTACTATTGCAAATCCCTTTTCCCTGTCCCATAAAATGTTATCTTTTCAGATGCAGTCTTTATATGCTGGAACGGCATATCTTGCTTAACGATTTTGTAGTTTTATTGATTCAGTCAACCCTTTATTCATAAACCATAAACCAAATTCATATTATTACTATAAACCTAGTATGCCTAATTAGTCATATTATTATACACTATAAATAAATATACTATAGATTAATATTATATATACATTAATATGTATGTCATTAATTAATGTCACAAGATCACATATTATTTGCAATAATACCATGTATTCTTTGTTGAACATGTCTGACATTTGTTCTGTGTTTTATTATTATTCTTTTTCAAGGTGCTTCGAACGTGCAATTTAACGTCGCTAAAAGTGCTATATAAATAAAATTGAATTTAAATAAATTAGGGACAATTACATTATTATTATTTGTGAGAGCGTTGTAATTTTTACAATTTTGTGGTGAAATGACAAATTTAGCAGAACCACAAAATATTGGGACATTTTGTTGATTTGGTGTTGTTAGGGTGACCATACGTCCTCTTTTACCCGGACATGTCCTCCTTTTTGGCGATAAAATTATGTCCGGGGGGATTTTGTAAAATATCATAAAATGTCCGGGTTTTTTACCTCATTTCACTGACCGTCATTAATTCAAGACTTTAAATGCAGCCACTGCCCACTGGCATTATTCTGAGGTACCTGTCTGATGACGTGAAAGACCCAATTGTCAAAACAAAAACGAGGAGCACACAAAGTTGGAGTAAAAAATAATTTTAGCTATGATACCTATTAGCTATGATACCTGCGCGGAAGTCGCCTCACAGAAGCTGAGAGCGAGCGGGGGAAGGGGGCGTGGCGCGCAGTGGTTGGGGGGCGCAGGGAAGGAGTGAGAGCGAGCGGGGGGAGGGGGCGTGGCGCGAAGTGCTCGGTGGGCGCCGAGAGGTGTCCTCTTTTTGGATTCTCAGAATATGGTCACCCTAGGTGTTGTACTCAACGATCATGAATTTGTTAAAAACCTGGAGGGACTGTTGTGGCAAACAGATTTAATGTGTTGTATTTGGACTCCACCCATTCCAGAAGCTTTTGTCTCTTCCTTTTATCCAATTCTTACCAAAATTGGTTTAGATAATGGCTCACTGGACTGAGCCGTGTAGGGCTGACCAGACAGAATTTTTTATTTTTGCCTCCATTTAAAAGTTACAATGACATCAAATTTATCTTGGAAAAACTTTGATTTATCACAACAAAATTTTGTGTGATTCAACAGGACAGGACCGCAATCTGAAAGTTTATGCCAAATTTGGGAACAGCACCACCTACAGGTCACAAGATCTGAAACATTTTTGCTTTTGTCAGAAAATCATAATTTTGATGGTCATGGTTGCCAGTTTTACTGGGATCTGACAAATCACTTGTTCAACATTTTGAAAATGTTCACGAATTGCAACATTTCAACACAAATTTTTAAAGGGATTATCAGCAGCATGTCCTAAAAGTAACCGAGAAGTTTACAGAGAAGGAATAAAAAAGTATAACTTATGTACTTTCATTATGTATGTTCATTTCTATCCAGAAATATTAATGTTAATTAGTTAGCATACTAACTAACACTTGTGTGCTCATTCTCACTTTGGAATCTGTCTTGGTACACACTAAGTCTGATAAGTGTACGAAGTCTGTCTTGGTACACACTGATAAGTGACAGATACTTGACTTATTGACGATTATTGACGAATTGTATTTTTGTTTATTCTCTGCTTGTAAGCTCTTCTCAGCAAATATTAAAGTTTATGGAATCTACATGGCATACTCTAATAAGAGCATACACCTGATATAAAGGTTGCTGGTCTTGAGACTGTATGGGGTGATTTCATGTGGTGTTTCAATTAATTTCAGCACTGTAATTTAGCACTACAGTATTAAAATAATCTTTCAATCTTTTACTGTGTAAATATTTTTTTTCACATTCTTATCTTCCAATCCTTGAGCTTGAGCTTTTTACACTTTTGGTGCTTGGCCCTGTTTTACTGCTTGTGATATTTCTTTCATAAGTAATTATTAGCCGTTTTAAATATCTCTTGATTGTTTGTGGTTCTGCTCTTTTTCAACAGTGATTATCGCTATGTGGCAGCAGCACTAGCTGTCATGAGGAACGTCACACAGCAAATCAATGAGCGCAAAAGAAGACTTGAGAACATTGACAAGATTGCTCAGTGGCAGGCATCAGTGCTTGAATGGGAGGTTGGTTTGAAGAATCTTTAAGTTTTATTAGGTATACACTTTAAGCAGTTACTGCCCAGTTTGGCTGGCTAGTTGTCATACACAAACATAGTGTCAATGTAAGTTTTAGAAGCCAATCTGCCATTGTATTCAGACCTGCGTCTTCCACAGAAGATAAAAATATATTTAGACCACTTAGTGATTGCTCTTAAGTGACTTTAAACCAACATAAAATATGTTTCTGCCTTTGAGGCTATCCGCCACAGCAATTTCCCGAGGCATATTTTTGCAGATGTTTGCAATGGGAGTGCCAAGATTGAAAGGAATAATACTTGTTGCAACCATCCCATGTTGCAACTGTCCCCAGTGTTCTCTACCTTTGAATGTGTCTTTTGACATGCTTGCTGTGACTTCATGTTGCTGTTAGCTACATTTATAAGTTTTTTTTCTTTAGGGTGATGATATTTTGGACAAAAGCTCAGAGCTGATCTACACTGGTGAGATGTCGTGGATCTATCAGCCTTATGGCAGGAGTCAGCAGCGAGTTTTCTTCCTCTTTGATCACCAGCTGGTTTTGTGCAAAAAGGTGCGTTGGCTCCAGTAAATCACTATATCTTTTCCTGTACTAAATACATTGTGCTCTCCAAAAAGGACTACACTTTCAGCAGTATGCAAAAATACACTGACCATAAAAAATAGTTACACTTTATTTTGATAGCCCACTTTAATCATCCTGCTAACTTTAAGACACTTTTCAACTATATGTCAACTAACTCATTAATTTACAACAATCTCGGCATGTCAACAATATTTAATTATAGTATTGGTAGACTGTTAAATTAGAGTTCCCATTGTCAGTCACTCACCTTGGTGTCATGTTGTGTTGATGACATGACACTTTATTTGTTGCACTTCAACAAATAAATAAACTTGGACACTTGACACTTGGGACACTTGGGAGCCTGTTGTCTCTAATCTGAATAAAAAGGCCAATTTAAAGTTGGCAAATTAAATGTGCATTTTTTGTGCCTCCACGTGTACATACAGGTATAAAGAGAGATGGCATGCAGTATTCATTCAGTTTCTGTTCTTCTGAGCTGGAGGGTGGCTCTTTTTGTTTAAGAAGATATGGTTAATCTCCATTGCTGTGGGTGTTACAGCACATACCAACGGACTGTTCTCTTCTCGGACATCATTTCCCGGGCACTTCAGCAGCCTTCCAGTGGTGCATAAAAGAATGAATTTCTTATATTTTAAAGAGCTTGCACAGTTGTCACATCTTTTTGAAGATGTTATTCCGCCACTGTGCTCATGAATGTGGCAGGTTTCTCATAAATAGAGCAATTTTATCCTCCTGTGGGCAATTTTTATTTCCACAGTCTAAATGGCCCTCGTCTCCCCTATGGCCAACCCTGTTTATATCTCTTAGCAATCATGATGTGAGGCCTTTACCTTGTTTTGCTCTGAGGTAACCTACCCTTTCGGACAGGGTAGACACGGAATGTTCTGGGGACACAGGTCCTTCCCAGCTGCCAAGCACCCCATTGAGTTTTCAGAGTCCCATGCTCCTAAGCCCGGCTATGTTCCCAGCACACCCTTTTGGGACCATGTGGTGAACCTGCAAGCGCCTTGACCTGTTATATCATGGGCCTTGTCACTATATTTGGATCATACACAGAGCTTCAGACACTCTGAGCAGCTCTTTGTCTGCTTTGGAGGACAACAGAAAGAAAAGACTATCTCCAAGCAGAGGTTGGCCTATTGGATTGTTGATGGAATTACAACTGTAGACCCATCTCAAGATCATCTGTGCCCGTTGAGAGTTAGTGCTCACTGTACTAGGGGAGTGGCATCCTCCTGCCCATTGGCCAAAGGTGCCTCTCTGGCAGACATTTGTGAAGCAGGGCTACACCCACCACCTTTTGCGATGATAACAAACTTGCATAGAACCGGTCTGCGTGCTACACAGCTGTAGCATGGGTTTATTGCTTGCTTCATGCCATCGGCTCTACTGAGGTGGTTAGGCACCCTACATATATCAGTTCCTTCCCCAACAGTGGTGAAGGTCAACAGCCTCATTCCATCTCTCAGTACGGGTCTGGTACCTGTGTTGGGAAACCCTTGTACCTGTGCTTAGTGCTCCATACATGGCGATTCTTCCGGTAATCCATATGATTGTTTGTTTACCAATGTGAAACCCGCGTCTTCCTTTTAGTAGACACTCTATACTAATACTGCTATGGTTTGGATGTTCCTCTAACACAGGGCTATTCCATGATCAAGATTCCATATGTAGTACTCCCCTAGCAAATCCAAATGAGATATCTACACAAACCAACTTCCTCTGGTACAATGTTTTCTTCAGTGTTTCTCTCCCCTGCATGGAGTTTCCAACACTCTCCTAGTGTAGGTCAGCAGGCACCTGGTGGGTATTGACTGGCTCAAGGAAGGGCCGCAACCTGAGCTGCCTTGGGCAGGGCCCGCTTTACAATTCTTGGGGACTAGGAGGCATCCCTGCGTCTGCTCTGCATACCTAACAACACGGTTCAGCAGCTGTGGCATTTAGTATAAGGACCCTTATTGTCACATTATCGACACAATGTTGAGTGAATGACAGAAAGAGAATGTTTTGGTTATGACTGTAACTTCAATTCCCTGATGGAAAGAACAAGAAACATTGTGTTCCTCATGTGACAGCACTGAACTGTCCACTGTATGGCCAGGACACGCTCCCAGCTCCTCAGCACAAAGCTGAATAAATGCTGCAAATTTTTTCATTGTATTTCAAGTATTTTCATTGGCCATTTTTATTCAGATCAGAGATGATAGGCTCCCAAGGACAAATCCTTAGTGTCATGTCATTGACACATCTCAATCTCTCCATCAGGGAATGGAGGTTACAGTCGTAACCAAGAAGTTAGGATTAACAGAATAAGTTAATATGTGCTTTCAAAGACACTTTTCTTTTGGGGGATTATTAAAATAAAGTGTTAACAGATAATAAGCAGACAGTCTAATACTCTAATTACTGGTAGTTGGTAATTGCAAAGTTACTAATAGCTAGTGGACTATCAAAATAAAGTGTTGTGTAAAAATGCTCCTCTATCCAATTTAAATTATTTCCCATGGCAGAAATCTATAGATGAATTAGAATTGCATACTTAAATTAGTACCATCTGAGAATATATCCTATAGAGTAGGCATTGAATATTGTTTTATTGAGACAATGGTGTAGTTCTGATGTAGATATCATAGCAGATATTACATATCTTGCCATTTATGTTACTTCATTAAACCTAAGGTATATTAAAATTAATGAAGTTAAATAAATGTAAAAAGGAAATATATATTTTAGATGTCTTTATCATCAATCTGTTTTAAGTTTTTAATGGTCCTGCGTGTGACAAATGATCTTTCAGATATTCAGATTAATAGACATTAATAGATGGAAATCAAACAACAAATATTTGTTGAGAAATACACAAAACCATGCTGCATTGATTAAGGGGTTTAAATGACTTTATTTTATTTATTTTTATCTTGATATTTCTTTACCTTTCTATTGTTGTAAGATTTGTAATATTTCTATAGCTTATCATGCTAAATTATGTGCTCTACTATAGATTCTTTTTTATTAAAACTGCAATCCGTAACTTTTGCCTCTCTTCCGCCATCTCTGTAAAAAAATGTCAGGGTACTTGCAGAATTATTTTCTTAGCATGGATGACAAGTTTAAATCTAAACAGCTGTAGGAACAAGCTACAAACGGACCAATATTTGTCACGGACCTGACAGCTCAAATTTTAAATCATTATTTTAAACTTACTGTTGTGCATCAGGGTAAGGAGATCATGTTGACAGCTAGCCCAGGTCATAGGCCACATAGGCTGTTGCCTAGGGTGCAAAATGACTCTAGGCAATTTGTGCTCTACTACACCAATATAATTTATGCCAATTAACATTCAATTTAATTTATATAGCGCTTTCTACAATGTTATATAGCGCTTTCTACATCAACCTGGCTCTTCAGCTGGCCTTCTCCAATTTTAAATTGGAGGAGGAGGAGCAGGAGCCTGTATCCGCAGGGGACTCTCTCTCGGAACTGAGAGGATCCAGGAGAGCGAGTCTTGCGGAGACAGACCCGGAGAGATCCAGTTTGGTGGAGGAGTCGTTTGTGGCGGTTGAGGAGGCAGCAGTTCTCGGCGCAAGCGCTCAGGAGAACTCGACCGAGGCAGAGGCACCTACCTCTCCAGCCAGCATCGAGGCGGTGGCTCCTACCTCTCCAGTCTGTGTCCAGGCGGTGAAACCCGCAGTCCAAGTTTCTGCCCCAGCGACGACACTCGCCACACTCGAGTCTACCCCGGCGAGGCCGCTCACCACACTCGAGTCTTCCCCGGCGACGCGACTCTGTTCCCTGGCGACGCGACTCTTCCCTGGCGACGCGACTGTGTTCCCTGGCGAAGCGACTGTGTTCCCTGGCGTCGCGAGTTCAACTGTGTTACTACACCACTATAATTTATGCCAATTAACATTCAATTCAATTTTATTTATATAGCGCTTTCTACAATGTTACATTGCTTCAAAGCAGCTTTACATAAAAAAGAATAATAATAATAAAACACAGAACAAATGTCAGACATGTTAATGGTATCATTGTACATAATATGTGTGAGATGTATAGGACTTATTAGGTATACTAGGTTTATAGTTTATAGTACAAGCGAGGAGCTCGGGACTCTTATTTTGATGTTTAGTTTCTGTCGCAGATTGATGATGTCATTGTCCTTTTATGTCACTTCCTGGTTTTGTTTGATTCGTTGCACCTGTGTTTAGTTGATTACTCTGTGTATTTAAATTGCTGGTTTTCTTGTATCATTTGTGGGTTATTGTTGGTTAGTCGGTGGTATTCTAGTTCTCTTGAGTCATTCGTTGTTCTTGTTCATAGTTTTATCGTGGTTACCTGGTCTTTGGATTAACGCTCTTGGTTTTGGATTACTCTTTTGGATTTACGTTTTGGATACCTCTGCTCTGGTATTGTATGTTTTCCACTGTGTTTTGTCTTTTGGTTTTCACTGCTGTTAGCGGATGTCGTCGCTCATTCCTTTTTTTACGGTTGGTGTTTGTATTAGTTTGTTTTCTTTATTAAATGTCTTTTATTATTTAGTTCAGTGTCCGTGTCTCGTTCTCCACAAACACAACCATCAGCCCAGCCCCTTACCGTAACAGAATAACCCACCAACCGGACGACAGCAACCGTAGGTTTTTGTGTTTTTGCATTTTTTGCATTTTTTGCCTTTGTTAGCCTTTTGCCTCCCGTGGTTTTTGCCTTTTTGCCTTTTGGACTTGGTTTTTGTTTCTTTTGCCTTTTGGCAGACATATTGGATTATGGCATCTTGGCCACGCCAGAATGGCGCCTCGATGGAGGCTTATGTTGATCAATTCATGTCTGAAGTCTATGATCTCCCCGTGGAGGATAGTTTTATCATGACTGTTTTTTGGTTTGGTCTGGACCCAATCTATAATTATTTAATGCCCGAGCCAGATCACACATGGACGGTGAAAAGGTACATCAACCTGGCTCTTCAGCTGGCCTTCTCCAATTTTAAATTGGAGGAGGAGGAGCAGGAGCCTGTATCCGTGGAGGACTCTCTCGGAGCTGAGGGGATCCAGGAGAGCGAGTCTTGCGGAGAAAGACCCGGAGAGATCCAGTTGGGTGGAGGAGTTGTTTGTGACAGGTGAGGAGGCAGCAGTTCTCGGCGCAAGTGCTCAGGAGAGCTTGACTGAGGCAGAGGCACCTACCTCTCCAGCCAGCATCGAGGCGGCGGCTCCTACCTCTCCAGTCTGTGTCCAGGCGGTGAAACCCGCAGTCCAAGTTTCTGCCCCGGCGAAGACGCTCGCCACACTCGAGTCTGCCCAGGCGACGGCGCTCGCCACACTCAAGTCTGCCCCGGCGACGGCGCTCGCCACACTCGAGTCTACCTCGGCGACGGCGCTCTCTATGCTCAAGTCTGTTCCCTGGCGACGCGACTCTGTTTCCTGGTGACGCGACTCTGTTCCCTGGCGACGCGACTCTGTTCCCTGGCGACGCAACTGTGTTCCCTGGTGAAGCAACTGTGTTCCTTGGCGTCGCAAGTCCAACTGTGTTCCCTGGCGTCGCAAGTCCAAGTCTGTTCCCTGGTGTCGCAGGTCCAAGTCTGTTCCCTGACGCCACAAGTCCAAGTCTGTTCCCTGGCGTCGCAAGTCCAAGTCTGTTCCCTGGCGTCGCAAGTCCAAGTCTGTTCCCTGATGTCGCAAGTCCAAGTCTGTTCCCTGCCGTCGCTAGTCCAAGTCTGTTCCCTGCCGTCGCAAGTCCAAGTCTGTTTCCTGCCATCGCAAGTCCAACTCCGCCTTGGCTTCTGAGATCTGCTCCGCCTTGGCTCCTGAGATCTGCTCCGCCTTGGCTCCTGAGATCTGCTCCGCCCTGGCTCCGCAAGTACGGCGTGAGGACACGCCCTCCGGAAGGGGGGTGGTTATGTAACGTTGTCGAGCTCCCGCTACAAGCGAGGAGCTTGGGACTCTTATTTTGATGTTTAGTTTCTGTCGCAGATTGATGATGTCATTGTCCTTTTTTGTCACTTCCTGGTTTTGTTTGATTCGTTGCACCTGTGTTTAGTTGATTACTCTGTGTATTTAAGTTGCTGGTTTTCTTGTATCGTTTGTGGGTTATTGTTGGTTAGTCGATGGTATTCTAGTTCTCTTGAGTCATTTGTTGTTCTTGTTCATAGTTTCATCGTGGTTACCTGGTTTTGGATTAACGCTCTTGTTCTTCAATTACTCTTTTGGATTTATGTTTTGGATACCTCTGCTCTGGTTTTTGTATTGTATGTTTTCCACCATGTTTTGTCTTTTGGTTTTCACTGCTGTTAGCGGATGCCATCGCTCATTCCTTTTTTTGTGGTTGGTGTTTGTATTAGTTTGTTTTCTTTATTAACTGTCTTGAATATGAACAGAGTTGATTATAATGATTTATAGTTATTTATTGATGAAAAACTGATGGTTCCAATTATATTTGATAATCAAAAAATCATGCCAACAGAAACGATGAGGCAAATTGCATCCATAACATCACACTGCTGTGAATAAGCAGGGAACAAGATATAGAAACTAACGAAACTACAAGTAGACATGTATATAACTAAGGAAGTCTACTAAGGAAGTCTATCAAATCCCGACGATCTGTCTCGGGGGTCGTTCCATCCAGTCCCCCACCATCTGGTCTCAGAGTTTTGATCCAGCTGACTACAGGACCTTGAGGAATGAAAGACAGACAGATTTAGTGTGGAGCCAGTAACTGTTCTTGTGGGAAGTGTCCCTGGTTTCAGTTTACCTAATTAATGCAGCCTAATAATCCCTTAAGGGATTTGAGTAAAAAAATCCAAGTACTATGTGTAGGCTAGATGAAAGAGGTGGGTCTTTCATCTACATTTAAACTACATAATGTGTCTGCCTCCCGGAAAACACTGGGAATAGTGGTAGCATGTGCAGGGTGAAAAGTAGGGTCCCAAGCATTGAGCCCTGTGGTACTCCATATTGGACATGTGATCAGTATGACACCTTTTCACTCACAACAACAAACTGAAATCGGTCAGATATTTATGATTCAAACCATGGATTTATTCTGTGGACACCACTCCAGCCATTTAGTGATGACAGTCTGCTATGTATCGTCACCACGATAAGAAGGGAGTGAGCCAGAGAACAGGGGTGCGTCACTGAGAGAGGAGAACCTGTTTGAAACTTTAATCGGAACGGAAGAGTGGCATTTTGTCCTGCGGCTATGCCGTCTCACAGTCACAAAGTTTCCCTGCTGCGGGGGATCTGCAATCGGAATCAAACAATGTATGGATCTAGTCGCATCCAAAGTCTGCTCTAAAGCCCTATCACTCTTACTATCGTTTAGCAAAGTCTGGGTGCGTGTCTCTGTTTCTGAAATCTTCTCTGTCATCCTACCTATTTCCCTACATTTATCACATGTAAAACACTCAGCGCTGACAGAGAAGGCTACACTAAACATGGCAAACAGTGCATGCTACAATAACAGAAGATGCCATGACTCACAGTGTTTAACAAGTTATTTCTACTTACCACAGTTGTTTTATAAACTTAAGTAGATGAAAAATGCTGAGAATGAAGACATTGAAGGCAGTAAACACAGAAGACAGCTGACTGGCTAGCGCAGTGCTAACTGAACTGAGTCGTCTGTAGTGAATAACAATCAAAGCTAGCTGCATCTAATTCAATACAATGTAAACAATACACAAACAAATTACATTTAATAATTTAGACACCAAAGTAATGAGAAAAGAAAGTAGTGAGAAAAGAGAGTCAGAGAAAGGCTAAGCAAAGGCACAAACACAAACCAATTGCAGCAAGGCAGACAGGAACCGGAAATGCGGCCGGTTTTAAAACATCATTTTAAAACCATTCAAAATAATGTTAGAATAACAAAGGTTACATCCATGACGCCATGTTGGACTAATTTAAACACTGCATGTGTCATAAATGATTATAATGTCACCATGCGCATTAATTACGCATAACACAGTTACTAAACATATTAGTTTTGCCATTTGTGTTTGCATATAAACTGTCTACTTAACCGTCTCAGTGGACTTGCTGTCATCAGCATCAGTAATGATGTCTTTGGAATTTCTTATTAATGCAGTCAGTAGCTGCGTTTACATGGATGCTAATGGGCCAGATCAAATCAAAATTTCATTCAGATTGTAAAGGGTGGTTTAAACCTTTTCTAATCCAATCAAAAGAACATGTAAACACTTCATCTTATTGAAAATTAAACTAGAAAGCTCTGCGCATGTGCAATGGCATACAAATTTTAAAGAAGACACTGGGACAGTGGGATCCATATGCAGCGGTTTATTTAACAGAGTAATCCACAAACAGGCAAAGGCCAAATACTGGCAAACAGAGCAATGAGGGCGAAAAAAAATTAAAATGGGTAAACAGGCAGAAGTCGGGCACCAAAGGCAGACAGCAAAGAATCAAAAACAATAGACAATCCAAACGGTAACAGGTAATCAGTCCAGTGAAATGCTTTGAAATGTTAGGCATAGCAAAACAAGACATTGCGACGAGTAGAGTGCAGACCTGGGCTTAAATAACCGAGCTGATTACAAACAGGTGGCAAACAGGAAGTAATCAGCCCTAGGCACGGGGATCATGGAAAATGGAGTCTGGAAGGAAACCGATATTTTGGTGAGGGTTCCCTCAGGTGACAGGAAGGAGGCGGAGTGACGGCCTCCTCCGTAACACAAATCATGTAATGATGTATGGCACACGGCTGTTGTTGTCAGATGGTGAAGCAAAACTGGACGGTTAAAGAAACCACAATGTTGCTCAGTATTTTAAATGTTAATTTAAAATTTACTAAACAAATAAAGCAGCAATGGCAAAAGGATGCCTGCTAGTATGCGCACAGTGCGCATGTTAAAAGATTAGGTCCGATTCTAAGCTTGTGTCATATCAACCGACTACTTTATCCCGCATCCATGTAAAAATCGGAAAAAAAAGTGTCCATGTAAATGCAACTATTGATGACTTTGCTGCAAAGCAGTCCAGGTGTGTTCATTTTCAGAATTTTCACCCAATTCTTTTTGGTGGTGATGGCTAGGGTTGTGACCTAAAATCTGGCCTAGGGCACCAACAGAGCCTGGGGTTAATCTGCCACGTACTTTGGCAAAGCATCGGTCAGTCACATTGTTAGTCAAATTTGTTTATTAATTATAAACACATCAACAGATTACTTGTTTAATAACTGATTTTTGTTCATATTTAACCAAAGAAAGTAATGAATTACAGTTTTAATAATTCATATTTAATCCTAATGTTTAAAATTTGAGAACTTCCATAATATCTCAATGCTCAATCATTGTGAAACGTCCTGGTTACATATGTAACCCCTGTTCCCTAAAGGAGGGAACGGAGACGTTACATCAATGGACTGACGTATGGGGTCTTGCTTGAGAGCTCTATCACCTTAGCGTAGAAAAAAACGTGCCAATGAGCATCGGCCCGAGAGGAAAGAGCCAATGAGCATTGGGCAAAAGAGCGCTTTTATTCAGGTTCTTGCTGAGGAGCCGAGATGTGTCCTGGCCAATCAGCGGTGAGTCAGGCTTGAGGCAGGGGGACGTAACGTCTCCGTTCCCTCCTTCAGGGAAGCAGGACGTTACCTTTCAGTCAGTCATGTTCGACGTTACGTCAACGGACTGATGTATGGGATCCCTGTGGGGACCTCACGTTACGGGCTAGGAATGTCAGCACGGGCTGACATACTCAAGATGGCGCCGGTGAGGTCGGCTGCCGTCACGACTGCTCTTCCCACTTTTTACTTGTTTTGGTTTTTTAAACTAAGTTTTGATACACACATACCGACACACTTCTCACATTTCTCAACACAGAGCACATTCGTTACACCAGAGATTCTATTATTTCTATTGGTGTACAATGTACTCACATTTCAACGCTTCTGACCCCGGATCCCAGCTGGCCGAGTGAGATCCTGAGGGAGAACAAAGGATGTGACCTGAAGCGGCGCCCCCGAGGGAAACGAGCCGGCGTCAGGAACAGGCTGAGAGCCCGTGCACACCGCACACCTCTGCCTAGCATCCTGCTCGCCAACGTCCAGTCACTGGAGAGCAAGCTCGATGACCTCAGGGCCAGGGTAAAGTTCCAGAGAGACATTTGGGACTGCAATATGGAGTTACAATTGTTGCATAATTCCAAATAAATACCTTGATCCACAAATAAATGTAAAGCGATTGACAAAAACAAAGCATATTCACAAAATAAATAGAATGAGATCCACAAACATGAATTATATTCACAAGTAAAACAAT
>JAZGTJ010015499.1:0-13330 GCA_036877575.1 Botia almorhae | reverse complement strand
TGCAGATTCATTCTCAATGACCCCATGATTGTTTCTGCATATTTGTTTGTGCACATGCATCATCATAGATTTATCATTATAAAAATAACGCCTGACCTGCCAGTGGCTGAAGAAATATCTTTCCAATGGGGTGAACAAATGAGATTCCATCTTGCCCATCGGCTGTGATGCTATCAAAAAGAGGAGCATCTCCACCTGAGCAGAGATGATATCAAGAATCGGTCATTAAATCAAAGCCTACTGAAATAAAACACTCCAGAGGTAAAACACAAATGCACGCAATAGGATGGTGTGTGATTGTGACACATAAGTAAGTGTTTATTAACATTTTAACAATAATTCACCTCTGTAACCTCCACCACCCCCTCCAGCAGTGCACGCGCCACCCCCTCCCCCAAATCCTCCAGATGTAGTCCAGCCAAGCTTTGCCAGAGCCTGGGGACAGGATGAGCCTCCTTGCCCCCCTTCAACAGCAGATCTTCCTGCCCTGGAGTCTGAAGCGGAGTCGTTCCAACCTCCTCCTCCACCTAAAAACACAAAAAAACAGACGAGTGTATCTTATCAAGCTGTTTGTTTACCCAGTACTGCACATGCTTGTCTAAAGATGCTCCACTTTCCTTTGGTTTGTGAAAGAATTATTCAGTGAGTTTGTGGAAAGCTCTTAGAATTGTCTGCTTATGTGTCCTCAAAAACTACTTTTATGAGACCATTTACAGTAAAAAGCATCTTCAAAATGTCTGTCCTACAAAACATTCTTCATAACCTAAGAGATTCTTAAGAGATGCAATTCTGATGGCTAAACTAAAACAGCAGTAAAATTGTGAAAATACTGGTCGGTAGCTAACGGAATCAGAGAGCTCATAAAACATACACAAAGGTGGGATTAGCTGGAATTCTGTGGAATAATTCTGGAATTGACCCTCCATTCCAAATCTAAATTAAAATGTAACTCTTCAACAAAGGTTTACATTTCAAAACACAGTAAACAGAGACCAGCAACTGATTCTGAATATGGGTGATTGACTGGACTGGCTCTTATGATGAGCATATATAACTATATAGCTATAACTATAACTATATATAACTATTTAGATAAAACTAAAACATCTACAATCATCGTCAATCATTGTATTGCTAAGCAAACCATGCAAGAGTGATTCAAGGGTATGCTGAACTTTCAGCAAATGAAAATGCTTGATAAGAAATAATGAAACGTAAAACTACTAGCATCAGCAAATGCAACCAGGGGCGCCGCTAAGGGGGTGAAAGTTAGGACAATTCTAAGGGCCCACRCCCTTTAGGGGCCCCCAGAGATCTGCTTTATTAGTAATAACACTACTAGGGGGGCCCAACCTCATATTTTGTCATAGGGCCCAAAATTGCGAGCGGCGCCCCTGAATGCAACTGCAAAAGTATTTTAACATTGACAACACACACTTCACCAAATCAAAAATAAATAATTATATGCTCTATTTGTGATTATATATTACAGTGTCTTTAAACTTGTTCCATAAATATTTGGAGTGCGATGTGCCAGACCTGCTGCTCCAGTTTTGCCGTTGACACCTTCTGCTTCCATCTCATTCTCATACTGTTCCAGGAACATCTGCTCCAGGCTGCTTTCAGGGTCTTCCAGGTAGGCCTTTCCTCCTCCTCCTCCTGCAATCAGCAAGGGGACTAATTCCCCGTTCTCCATCTGCCCCCAGACATTCCCAAAAAAGGTTGTTTTTAATCCCAGTAAACATCGTGATTCCAGACAGGCCCTCGCTTCCTTCAACTTTAAATGATTTCAGCATGTTCAAAAAATGCTTTTCTAGACAGGCACTATCAGACTGCTGTCCACATGGTCCCCTTAAGGGGACTCAAAAGGGTGCAATGAATGTGTTTATAGATACAAAACAATAAAGGAGAAAGTAAGATCTTACTCGATAAATGTAGGTGGCTCCCCCACCGCCTCCTCCACCCCCTGCCCACTCAGAGGCGAAACCATCACTGTCCAAACCATTTTCAATAATAGAAGACTCACCCAGGCAGATTTGATGGGTAAGTGAGTTTCTCTGTAAATAAATACAAAAGAAGACATACAGAGAGAAAGAGAGAGAGAGAGAGAGAGAGAGAGGTATACATAAATACAAAAAAGTGGACAGTATGGCCCAGACTGATTTCCTGTTTTAAACACATTGTTATCACTCACCCCTGGACAGGCATCTTCCCCTTGGTGACCAGTTAGGATGTAGAGTATATCTCCTACCTCCAGTGGGAATATAGCCGAGATGATTACACCATGTGAGCGCTTGTTATGGTTCTTTGCTCCTTTGCCCCCTGCAGCTCCATACGCTGAAATCCTGGAAAATGAGGATGATCACTTAGCAAACATTGTGCATTGAGTTAATAATTATGAATACATTATAAAACTGATTCCTAAGACACCGAACAAAAATGTGTCCTTAAAATTATAAACATAAGGCCTATGAATATAACAATTTATGACTTTAATACACTGAGTATGTATTTAAAAAATTCACATTAAGATGGGTTAACACTAAACATTACTATAAATAAATTCCCTCTCGTTGTACAAGATAACATTTCCTGTCCTATGGGAAATAAAGTACTTTTGCTGTTAAAACCAGTCAGCACTTTGGTCACCACAACAGATTATAAAATAATTTAGCCTACAAATGAGGAACAGCCTGGGTCTGGTTTTCCAGTGTGGAATGCTACAGTACATGGAATGGAATGATGTAGGTTCCTCTGTTAGATTATGTGACACTTTTTACCCCCCGCATAGCCCTCTTTCAGAGACAGTTTTGGGGTTGCTTTTAATGAGCTCCCATGACTAGCCTTCATAATCCCTCTAAATCAGTTCAAAGGCATCACTACACAGGGGCCAGATTAGGCAGAGTACAAGAAGAGATTTATCTTTGCCTACAGACAGTGAGTCATGCATATTGCTGTCAACAGTAAGAGAAGGTTATGAAAACAAACTTTTAGGTGCATATATGCCAGTTGCACTGTAGATCTCATTGGTCCAAAATAGGGTCAACATTGTTTTGTGATCAAATCACAGTTATGGTGGATTTTATTTTGCGGTATTTATTAGTGAATACATATCTTGTACACACACATACTTTGGTGTATTCATTAGTGCTGTATGCTTATGCATCCTAATCTGTACAGGACAACGATGAAGGAGTTTAAGCTTTTTTGATTGCATAAACCTTTATCTTAAAATAACTGTCCAATGTAAATGTCTATAAAAGCAAATACACACGCATGCACGAAACCAGACATAAATGACTTGACAGTAAACTCATGTGAACCTCATCCGAAGATGATTTCACCTAATACTGTACATTTTTTACTTTTTTGTGTGGACCAATAACACAACATGTCCATGGTGGTCCAAGCTGTTGTTTCAACCGGGTTAATGATAATCAATGATTTCAGGTTTCTGAACATACTTGTACATTTGGCTAGCCGGAACCCTCCACATCTGAACCCCTTTGAGAGGGCCTTCCTTTCCCACTGCCACACTGATGTTGGTGTTGCGGTAAGCACTGTCACACTGGGCTTGAGTAGGGCCTACAGGTCCACTTGCTCCACAGGAAGTAAACAACCATGTCATTAAGGACACCTCTGAAAATAAAAGACATTGGTCTTGTTCCACAACATATTCCATGAACTTGTACTTGTACGTGAACTTGTTTAAACTTGTACTCTTTAGTAAGCTAATGGTCTTGTGTTTACTTATGGCCCTTTTAAAACACCTTCATTATGAAGATATTATAACATATTATAAAGGAAAATGAGACTGTCCTCTTTCATAAAACAACCCCACTGGTTGTTTTTTGCTTGCTTATTATGTTCAATAATTACATGTTAAAGTTAAGCACCTTGAAGTGGATGTAAAAATGACAGCGTCATGCTGCATTATCATGAATTGACGTATGACAGTCGCTACCAATTAAAATGTGTTTGTTTAAACACATTGTGTGGACTTTTGCATGGTCCCTTACAAACCATTTTTTCATTTTCTGACTCACAACATTTAAATCAAGGTATACATTAATCAGTATGTGTGTTTCCTGGGATCGAACCCATGATCTGTTTTCTGTGGCATCTCCTGTTGCTGGTAGGGGTGCTAATTTAGTAAACGCAGCTATGGGTCAGATTTCAGGGAGATGACAAATGGTATATACTGTCATTTGGGTTGGAGGACATGTTGATCAAAACAATATACCTGATGCTGAGGGCTCTGGTAGAGGGCTGTTGTCATCCAAATCAATGTTGGACCCCAAATTATAGTCTTTGGGGAGTTGGACTCTTGAAGGTCTTTTATCCAGAAGAAATGCATTTATTTCTGATAGACCAGACACAGAAAGTAAAAGAACAGAACAGAGAGAAACTACAATGAAATGGGTTACATTTGATTGTAATGCCCATTTAAAACCTTTTTGATTGTATTTTTGGGCTTTGTGCCATTGTTATTGATAGAACAAAACCAAACAGCAGGAGGTTAAGTTCACAAGTTAAGTTCGCAACTGAACCACTACACCACGGCTCTGAGATTTTGAACATTTTACATGAACATTCATTCTTATAAACACAATAAAAAAAGCACAACAATAAATAAAACCCTGCACGTCATGAGAGAATAAAAGCTCTAAGACTTAAATAATTGTGCTGGAGAATGAAGATAGCGGAAACATCTTTTAAATTCTCAATCTGTCTCATCCTTACGCTAAACACATCCTATTGGTTGTATGCAATCGTCAATATGCTTGTGGACCAGCAATGGACTGTAACAAATGGATTCAATTTGTTAGTCAATGAGTCAATGAATGACTGTCTGTGCACGCACAATTATGTGTGCATGTGTAGAGAACAGAAAGGTTACCTGTTTCAAAACACCCTGCACTTAACGAAATGTCATCTAGTGCAATGTCAGCCTTAGAACCAGACGTCCAAACAGCCTGCACTTTCAGATAGAACCTGAGGTAAAACGAATCACAAACAATGTTTTAAACGGGGAAATTTATGTAAATGTAGCTGGTAGAATGGAAAACATAATTGAGTGATGGAGTAAAGTTCAGGTCTAGGACACTGCAGTACATGACCAAAAGTAGTTTGACGCCCCTTTCTAATGACTGGGTTTCAAATACACCCATTACTAACAGCCTGGCCTGAATAAAGTCCAGATCTAAACCACACTAACACAGCCCGTACCAGCTAATGGTTCATAAAGTAACTAATCATAAAAGCACATATAGATGCTTGTATGTTGTTTGGGTGTCTATGTATTTTAAGCCATGTAGTGCACATTTAATTATTAATATTAGCTATATATTATCTCCACCCATCCATTAATCCAGCTGTTCATCTCACTCATTTAGGATCTCTGAAATCGGCAGATTGACATCCTGCCAACTATCCTTCCACTTTCCAGATTTCTCCCAAACAAGCGCAGGTGATGAGGTTCCGTGTTCTACCACTGACAGAAGAACCGTTCCGTTGAAGTCTCCATACAGATACAGGGAGAACCGCAACTGCACAGAAAACAACAGCAACTGATGAAGTACCAATCATGGACAAATGTCTTATTCATGGAACACCAAGCTTCAAAAATATAACGGACTTATGCTGAATGTGAGGTTACACCGCGTAAGCTGTTTGTAGATTCTGCTGTGCCCACATTTTTAAGTTAATTAAGTAAAAGTTTGCTCATAAACCGTAAAAACCAAATATTACATTCGTGTGCCACAGGGAAATGATCCGTTTCAAGGGATAGTTCATCCAAAACTTCTTTCATCATTTACTTATGTTGTTACACCCCCACATAACTTTCTTGTGTGAAACAAAAGAAGCTATTAGTCGCTTTCATTTTGTATGGAAGAAATAAATTGTCAGTTAAAGGGTAATTTCCTGTGGTACAGGAACATAATATTTGGTTTCTAAGGTCTAAATATGAATATGAATTTGACATTTTAAACACCCTTTTTCACTTAAATAATTCAGCTTGCTTTCTATTCACTCACATGACATTAATAATTCTTACTTTGATTGACAACATAAACTTTTACCTGACATTCCTGACTGGATGTTGTAGAGGGAAAAGCAGGGCTCTGAACCAACACGTCACTTTCATCACTGTGACCTTTGACCTTGAAAAAAAGGAAATGCCCTGAGGCGAGAAAGCATCAGTAATCTACAGAGCGATCAGATATTGTACAGCCTACAAATGAGAAACTCAATAGGGGCTGTTAATAATCTTCCCAATGGGTCTGAAAGTGTTGTAACCCTCAAATACAGCACACACAGCTCTTTAGAAAAGTAAAGTACTACGGTTTATTAAAAACAATCACTAGTTGGTTTCTCTTTAGAAAAGAGAAAACTAAATGGAGCCATTTTGCCTTGGATGTAAAACTGAGTTTTGTAACACATCACACAAAACTACATAATACAACAATGTTCTCCTAAATCAGCATACACTTCTCTTAAGGATTTAATGTCTATCCTGTTACAATCCCAGATGGCATTAACATACCATAAAAGTCGCTTCTCCAACAAATATTTTGCACCATTAGCATGCAAAAGTCCCCACGGTCACATTCATAACTTAAAGCACTGTTTCCAATTTGTGTCTTTAGAGAAAAGCATACAGACTTTGTCTTTTCACAGAAATGGGAAATACATGTCCCCTTACATGTCCCAATTTCACCCTCATATGATGCAAACACAAAAGCTTTGGAAGAAATCATTTATGAGTACACAGGGAGAGCAGACCTGTAGTCCACAAGCCCAAGCCATTTAAAATATGTGAAACATTTTGATATCTTTGACTTTTGCTTGCGTCTTATTGGCCCAATGAGGAATCCCCGCCCCATGCTTTGTGCAAAATATGCCACTGATTTATGGTCAAACTGAGTCATGGACAAGAGTCAATACTAGCAAATAGTGATTTTTTTCTCCCTATAACAATTATGAAATTATAATGATACTTTTCAGTAAAAACTGTCAGATCAAAACATCATTTACCTTTCGTGTTTTGCAATGTTGTGCCCAATAGATCAGTGCTTTCAGCTAGTTGTTCTCCACTAACTAGCTTCCAAGAGGACAGTGTATCAGTAACCATCCATCCACAAGTGTCCGACTCAAATGAACAGAATGAACCCAATGGTAAAACATCTGCAAATTATGAAACATATGAAAAATGTAGAAACGCAGAACATGGCTAATTTGTGCTCACAACATTAGTCAAGTTATAGACGCTCAACAGATTAAGGCTGTCACAATTATTAGATTCCAATTCCAATTTACATTACATTATGAAGTGAGTCATTTCATATATTCTTTCCTAATTATATTAGTGCGTTCATTGTTTTTTATATAAACATCAATTTTTATATAAAAATAAACATTGGTGCATTTCAATTCTTCTCTTTACTTGATGGAAGACTCTGATAGATAAAGTTTGTTAATCCAGCACCTCCAGAGAAAAGGATTAACAATTTATCATGGCCTTAAGTTTTAATACAGCTAATGCGAGCGACACGCAGCCAGCCAGACTCAACAGCTTCCTTTCAGATCACCCTATCACACTACTGCATTGTGCACTCTCAACAAAATGCAAATGTGCAAGAACGAATTTGCAAATCCCATAAGGATTTATATCTTAACGGCCACCTTTCAAAGAAGTATTTCAATTATCATACACTAAACCCTGGTGGGAGAAAAAAACTCATCCAAAACTCCATCCATTAAAATTCATCCAAAGATTAAACATGATCTCCTTTAAAGACTAAATGATACCGTTAATATTCTGACGTGATTAGTGATTGCATTAAACTGTGAAAAGAATTCAAATTTTGGGCAGTGCAATGTCGGTTAATAGTTACTTATAGGCTGATTAATAGAAACAACTCATAACATATTCTTCTAGAGAATAAACTTCTCATTTGACTTACTGCATATTAATCCCTCATCCTCCCCATGTGGGCAGTCAGCATGAAAATCACACACTTGGTTTTGCTCAATGCAGCTTCCAGTGTCACAGTAAAATGATAAGTAATGCTCACAGTCTAGATTCAACTGCAAACCATCATCACCTGTAATAAACAGAGAAGACCTAAAGCATAAAGATGTGGTTCAAAAGTACTATATATATGTATATGTTATGCAGTTATGCTATATATATATATATATATATATATATAGCCTAACATAGATTAGATCTAGGCCAGTTGTAGAGTAGATTTGGTAAATATAATACACTCTTACCTGTGACACAGTCTTTTAGCTCCAGTGAATCAATTGCCAGAAATCCGACTTCATGACTGCTACAGGAAGAATATTGTACTGTCACTTGGAACGGCTCATCTAACTGACCAATCAGAGCCTCCAGCACCTCCCACTGTGCCCTAATCCACAGAGCAAGAATGTGTTTTACAATAAAACATACAATAAAACATATTGTTATACTCCTGTAACACATTCTGAGCAATGTTGATGCTGAACTGTCAGCCATACTCCGGTACCCTGTTCAAGGTTCAAGGTCAGCTGAATGACCTTAGCTAAATTAAATAAATAGTAGCTATGGGGAGTGGGGCGCAAACCCAAGCTAAACTAAGCTCTCTGAGTTTGGCTTTAAAACTGCATTATAAATGTATGAGTGATTTGTATAATACACCATGCTCCATGAGGTAACCTCTGATTTATTAGGCTAAGAGCCACGCAGTTGAATGCGGAGAGTAAAAGTGTATTAGCTTCGTCATGATTGTACTGGTCCATTTCAAATTGCATTGCATCACAATCTATTCCAAGCCCTCTGTCACAACCAATTATACCAAATGAAATATCAAGATCTACTTTTAGCAACAAAATGCTTTCATCCATCTTGTTTCGTGATGTGCCCGGCATAAGAAAATCAATAGCAATGACAATCTCTATAACAAAAGTCTTCTGGACTCCATTTGTTTCTTGTAGTTACCGAACATCGCTTTTGTCCTCGCCTGCTTGTAAGTAAAGCACTATTTACAGATGTATCTCTGCAATACGTCAGTTCTGCTCGTGTGACATGTCATTTAGCTTTGTTGCAATGTTGCTGATGTAAGAAAATACTGTTCGTCGCATGATATAAACAAGTAGAAAATGCGTTCATTAGTTAAATCCATAAGTAGAATAGTACGCTGCTGACCTTGCAAGGGTTTACCTAAAGAAATACTTGTTTGCTTGTTCCTGCAAACGTATAAATTCACAGTTGAATGTGGAAGATTTAAAGAACTAAAGCTCTGTGCTCACCTGCTGTTTCCTCGTTCTTTGAGTGCAAGAGCTACAGGTGTGATGTCGGACGACACTGATTGTTTCACAAAGGCAGAGATATTTCCTGTGTGTGGCTCGGGTTGGTAGCGAGCGAGTCGGAGGCGGCACAGTGGCCCACCGGTGAGCACTATAGGACTGGTGATGTGGAAAATACACCTACCAGCGACCACGTGAGCTGAGCTGGGCTTTAGCAACAGATAATGACCTGTTTAAAGATAAATGATAATTCTATACTGACAATCAGGTAAGTAAATAATGCTGAGAAAATAATATACTGCACGGCTGAAGTATAAATGAAATGTTTTAACGACAAGTTGTGTTTTCCAGCCTAATAATTAAAGTAAAAATCTAAACTGTTAAATTGATAAGAATTTTAGAATGCATCAGTATTTGGTATGTCCTCCTATGTTTTATTGGCAGCACATGCTGGAGCTGGCATGGGATTCATAAGTTTGTACAGAACCACATGATCTAAGTTATACCAGTATGAAGCGGAATTGTTCCAAACATCTTGTTGTGAGGTTTAGCTGAAGCAAAGCAATCTGACCTTCTTATAAAGAAGTTAATGTGGTCAATGACACGGTCAGTTTGTTTATTTGATTAGTGATCTAGAAATCTAGAGCACTGCATTGCTTTTAAAGTTTAATAGTCATTATCTGTATGGTAAATTCAGGTACACTGAAACACTTTTTGACATTTATCTCAAAATTAAAAAGTGTCCCAAGCTGAATTCAAAATGAGTTATTTTAGTATTTAGCCTTATAAGAGTCAAAATAATATAAACTTAGATTTTGGCATTTTTATGCACGATACAGTACGTATTGCAAATATAAATAAGGTACAAAAATAGACACTCGTATCTTTTTTATGTACACAAAAATTATCGACTGTAGACAATTAAACACAGTTAACAACATTTTGTGTCAAAACTCATCAGAACAGATATTACACACATTTTTTGTTGTGCTTTCTGTCAGGCACTATCCACCTAAGATTATAACCTAAGAGAGTAATTCCTGCCTATTAATTTCCATTACATTTGAACTTATGTGATATATTACATATACTTCATGTCACTATTTGTCTTCCAACCCTGAATGAAATTAAATAGCATAATGAAAACCCCAGTGTAATAAAGATCCTATAAAAAAAAGATCATTTGTACCTTCAGATTTTCCAGTGGAATGATCTGTGATTGGTTGGACACCCCATCTATTGGCTCTGTGTTGCTGTGGTGATGTGACGTACCAGTCCCCTCCTGTGCTGTGATTGGATAAGGTCCAGGAACATGAAGATTCAAAATCACAATACGAAACTGTAGAATGATGAAGTAACATTATGTCAGAGGGTTAAAGGGAAAACACAAGTCACACTGCAGTGCCAAAATAATGACCTAAAGTTAAATCCATGTGCAATGCAGGACCAGATGTAATATAAATATTAATCAAAACAGAGATGAGAAATATAAGACTATCTGGGATTATATAGTTAGAATAACACATATATCAGCAAACACACGGGCTAAAGAAAAAATAAACACTGAATCAGATTATATGGAATAACTAAAAGCAGTGATAGACAACCTACATATTTCATATACAAAATTCATAAAGACTAGAGAGGAAATAAAATGTTATTAAGCTCTTGTACTGTTAGTATATAATAACCACAAACATAAAATGAAACACAGTACCATTTATATGAAAATAAGGTCATGAGATTGAGGGACAAACATAATAAAGCTAATAAGACAATGTAATATAACAATTATAAGGACACAAGCGTTTGGAACAAGACAGTAGAGGGTAGGCGTTTGAAAAAACAGCACGTCTTATTCAATTTAAAGAAGAAGATGCAAGAAGCCCTCAGAACACTTTAAAACTGAAAAGGACCTTGTTTGTAAACAGATTCTCGAAGAAATTGGATTCCGGGAAAGAAAATATTGAATTAAACTTTGATGTCCCCCTTCACGTCTTCACTCCAAATGACTTCAAAATGAAAAACATAATAAAATTAATAAAATTAATGCGTGTCAAGGGTGTGTCAGTTTGGACAGGAAAGGGAATGTCTTGAGGGCTTTCTGTTTGTCATCACGCTCTGCAGAAAAATGACACACACAAGTTGTCGTCGGAATCATGAAGCTATTGATCAAGAGAGACCACAGGGAAACCGCACAGCCCCTCTGGCACTCAACAGAAATACTTCACAGAAGTTCCCTGTGTCGTTTCTTCTTAGTTCAGTGTGGTAACTGAACTGACAAACCCCAGTTAAGAAAGAAATATAGTGAACCAAAGGAAGAAAAGAGGAGTATATCATACTCTCTTTAAAGGAATAGTCCAACCCAAAATCAATTATTAAGTTTAACAACCTTTATTAATTTAAATCCTGACTGTGCTTTAGCTCTTGGCGAATTCATGAGTTCATGAGAGTTAATGAGAGAAGAAACAATCGGATTACCAAACCAATATAAATGACTTGTTTACTGTTCCACTCACTGACTCAATAATATGGTCACGATGCAGCAGCTCACTGCAGTAGAAGATTCACAGTAAACAATGAAATCTGGTCTGTTCATCAAAGAACACAAATATAAAACAGAACACACACATCATGTTGCTTTAATTGTCATTTTGGAACGTGGCATCTGGCATTCACTCACAGTTATCTGGGTTTGAATCTACAGTGAGTAAATAATGAAAGATATTTCATTTTTGGCTGAACTATTTTTTAAAGCAGCAATTTACACTAAATGGATAAATGATAACAAAAATAATAATTAGCAAGAGAGACTTCATAAGAAATGCTAGTAAAAGACATGAAAACAATTGAAACTTCAGACAGATTTCTCATTGTGGCTGTTCTTCTGTAAATAATGAGAACCAGTTGAGGGAATAACTGATGATCGCTGTCTTACATTCTCTGTTTTCTTCTGGACTGGAATGGTGAGGGTCTGGATGTGCTGGAGGATGTTCTACCACTCGTTCCAACAGAGCACAACTGTGGCTGGTCACTGATCAAGAAAAACAAAAGCGTTCATCAGAAACAAAAGTCAAACCATGTTGTCAAAAACAGCAAAGCGAGTCATTTTTCTCAAGTGAAAGGGTTTAATAAATAATAAAGCAGTCAGTTTTATGACAGGAGCTAAAATTGAAGCCTTCACTTGAAAGAACCACAGCCTATTCAATGTATTGTTTTACTCCATCATCCCTGTCTTAGTAACAAAAAGGCCATAAGAAACTTTATGACGTTTTAAGCTTTATGTAATAGATTAGCCCAAAGGCGTCGTTATGTATAGTTATAAACAGAGCAGCTGGATACCAAGCTGAGGGTTTTAAAGTGTCATTCTGTAGTTTATTATGTTTTTTATCACAGCAATAGCTCATTATAGTTCGCCAAAATCAGCACTGTATAAACATGCCTTGCCAATTATGACCTACACTTAAGATTTGTCTGGAGTACACTAGCCCTGTCATTTCCGACTAGTCAACAGAGACTTTTTGATGGAACAAAAAAAACTACTTAGAATTCTCCCCATTTCTTCACTGAAGTTTCCAAAAAAATATTAGATAAAAAGATAACGACTGTATTAAAGTGAACGGTCTGACAGAACGTTTATCACAGAAGTAAAAAAACTATATTTTTGAACATGAAGTCATTCCTACACTCACTTTTCTAAAATTTCAGTGCTTGTTTTGCATTGAGGGCGATTTCAATGGCCGCCACTCAGTGTGTAGATCCTCAGAAATCGCTGTTCAAACTGTCTGTTCAAACATTCTATTTCATTCACAATGAGGACTGCAGCTGAAATGCTGTAAACATGTTTTTAAATGAACAAAGGCAGTAAAACAACTTTTGATTTGTCTAAAAACAAATACCTTGACCAATCAATGGTCATGGTCCATATTTTGCACAACAGCAAAACAATACACAAAGAGAATAGCATGGCTAATGAAACACATGACGTTATAACCAATGACATGAGGGAATAATGATCACCGCTTTGGTTTGA
>JAZGTJ010015498.1:0-13330 GCA_036877575.1 Botia almorhae | reverse complement strand
CTGTTATGATATTACACCGCGCAGTTTCTCAGCAAACAATCAAGCTTCATCTTTTTCTGAAACACATAGCCCACAGACCGAAACATCGAATTATCTGAAAGGCATGAGAAAACATGCTGTTTTTGATGTGATAATGGTGGGATTTATGGGCCTCTTGAGTGCGGCAAAGCGGCTGGGCAACCAAAGGCAATATGTTTCAACAGGTCTAAAAGTGATGGTATGTGAGTTGAACTTCAGTGAGAAGAACTCAGTGTGAATGCACAGCAGCACAAGAAGCACTGTTTGTGATTCACAACTAAAACACGTGTCCCTGTTATTGGGTTAACCTGGAGGATGGGAGTTAGATTGAGCCTCTGGGACAGGTAGTTTGTCGCCTAGCCGTAGCAGCTTCGTTGTTCAGTATAGTAGGCTAGTTTTACTAGGCAATAAAAATATAATAAATATAATGAGAGCAATGTCTCTTTATTTAATGACTTAAACTGCCATACCAAGTTTTCTTCTCCAAATATGGAGAATACAGTTATGCTTGCTATAGAATTACATGAGTTTTTTTTAAAGTACACGCCTAACATGTTATGTTTACAGTTTTATATTATATGTTAAAATACAAATATACACATTTAAGAACTGGCAAAATAAATTCAAATGAATCAATAAATTCATGGAGTAATCTATAAATGTTAGTAATGATATTAAAACGTGTACAGAAGCATATTAACCTATAGAACAGCATTGGTCAGGCACTTTTTAACATATTTGTTATTTTATATATTTACTAGTAAATCATATTAAACCGTATTACAAATACTGTAGTATTACAAATACCGTATTACAAGAACCGCAGTATTACAAACGCTTGCATTACAATTAGCTACTGTAGATGTAATTAAACACCACAAAAACCACAGTTAGCCAAAGTATGACAACAGGTTATTGTAGAACAAGGTTTAGAAACTCACCCATCGTCCCTTTAAAGCTGTGCTCAGTGCGAGTGGCCAGAAAATGTAGATTGTATTCGGGTTTTTAAACGGTCATGAAATCTCTGAATTACACTGCCAGAGTTAGTGTTACACAACCTGACGAGAGCAAAGGTGTTCTAGGACCGCCTTCCTTCTAGTTAAACATCAGCAGTTAAAAAAAGAGAAATTCCCGGCTAGTCAAGACACGTTATACTCTGAGAAAGAGAGATTGAGATAGAGAGTAACAGGTGAAACAGGTTTGTGTTGGTATTAGCCTTCTGGTAAAGGTGTCACCTGTCACAAAAAAATCAAGGAAAGGCCAGAAGTTGTGGTTATGTTTTTATAGGATTGCAATCTTTATCATTTACATGTGTTGACATTATTTAATGTCCGCCTTAACATTAAATAATGTTAACTAAATAGTTAGCATGGGTAAAATGTTTGTATAAGTATTTGCTTACAGCCTGTCAAGCCAGTTTACAATGAAATGACAAGATTTTTTTTAATAGACTAATAGATAGACTAAGAGTTTAATAGACTCTTTAAATAGGCTGGCTTTACAACATGATGCTTTAACAATAAATAGAGATACAAAGATTTCAATGTTATAATGGCTTATATTGAACAAAAGGATTAAGTACAGGTACTTATTTCTTAAATAGGTCATTTCTTTAAGCATGAAAACGTTTTAATGGATCATTCACTCTTGACACAACAAACACTGACTCAGATGTGAAGTTTCATGTTTTATTCTGTCTGATACAGTATTTAAGTTGGTATATAAATGTCGAAATGTATATTTTGGACACAGTGCAAATCAGAATCCAGACAAATAAAAAACAATGTTAAGTATGAATTGTTTTTGTCTTTTCCCCACGATATTTTTTTTTCACTTTAAATCTTCAGGAAACATATTCCAAAAAAACAACAACAACACAAAATCACTTTTTTATTCAAATAAGTGCCGAATGACTACATCTAGAGAAGGTGCTTAGCCAATAGAAAAAGACTTTAAGACAAAACACACATACTGCATAAAACTATAATAGTGAGCGCACACACGTTGTTTAAAACTGAGACAACACACCTCCAAAATTATTGTATGTATTGTATTTGCAAACAACCTGTCATCCGTTTAAACTTGGCAAAATTCTGCAGACCAATCACTGACTTTACAGAAGTTGGACAAGTGAATCTGAATCTTTAGAGTGAATTTTTAAGTTGTTTTTGCTCACACTGCATCAGTCACTGGGACGTGTTTGTCTACATGCTGTAGTTTGGTCCCGTAACGAGACTGGGTCACTCATATATGTCATGCCTCTATTCTACTGCCACAACAGACATATGGTTCACAAGCGCTTCAGTGAAGTCCACAAAACATAAATATGTACATCAGTTTTTAATTCAAACAGCAATAATGTCCCTTCTGAAGACCATAACATATGACATAACCAGTTCTAATTCTACACTTTAGGCACTGTGGCAACTTACTAAGGCAACTTACCTTAAAACTCTAAATATGTTATGCAAATATTCAAGTTGCAATCCGTAATGTAACTTGTTTTGGTTAAAAATAAACAAAAATTAGTTATTGAGCAAGTGCAAGACAGATCGGTGTTCAACACGATCTCCTTACTTTACCCCGATTTACGATGTTACGTTTATAATTATGATATATAATTTGAGCGGTCGAGTCCGATTTCGCAGGAAATGTCCGTTTGTAAACAGAAAGAAAAAATGGCTACTATATCGCATGTCTGTGGATTCTTATAGCAGTTGTTCGCGTTAAGAAAATAACTCCACAAGTAACCTGCGATTTTATGTTTCGAACAAAGATGGCGGTAGGGAGACAAAAGTTATGAATTGCAGGTGTAAATAAAGTGTCTGCACGTTTCAACTATCTTGCGAGGGAAAGGGTACACGCGACCGGCTCTAGCATGAATTATACAACCACATTATAGAGAATGAATGTGGAGTCAAAGTGGTTAAGGGACGCTGGATAAGTTGTCATTTGTGTGTAAGCTAAACGTACTATTAGAAGTCTGTCAAGATCAAATGAACATTCTCCCCTTGAACTTTTGTTGGAATCTCCATAATGTGTATGTTTGTGTACACTGTCAAAATAAAATTCAGCACAACTCCCTTGTAACAAGAAATGGACAAATAAATGAAAACGACACAATAAAATGATCTACACAATAAAATACACCTTTAGAAACCGTTAGAAAAAAGCAAAGGCTTCTTAAAAAGTATAAAGATGACAGTGTAACCAAGTCCTGTCAATCTTCTGTGATAAGGGTGTCATGAGGGCTCTCATTGTTCTGAATGATCCAGACAGCATCTTCACTGCTCCATTCTGGCTGAGACTCCGGCAGTGTTCCACTTTTTGTGGTCCTGTTTCACATCCTCTCCCTGCTGTTCGCCCTCATCATCAGTGGCCTGGAATTTATCGTGGGCCCATTTGGGGCTGGTATTATTTGCAGGGTTGGTATTGGTGGGCCTCCGTAGGATGAAGCGACCTTTTCCGCGCCCACCAATGTTACCTCGACCACGCCCCCGTATCTCCACCAGCTTCCTCTCGCCTTCTCTTTCACTGTGCTGTAAAGACAGTATTCCAAAAGAACAGATTAATACAGTCCCGACTGTTTGTTATCAGTCAATTCTTAGTCAATTTACCCTTGAAAGTTTTGTTTGAACAAGGGCCAAAAAATTTGAACGTGGACCAAAAAAGCTACTTTTCTGTGGTACAAACACTACTACAGAGGAGCCCAATCCTGCTCTTCGAGGGCCAGTGTCCTAAAGAGTTTAGCTCCACCTGCATAGAAGTTTCTAGTAAGACCTTGACTAGCTGGTACAGGTGTGTTTGATTAGGGTTGGAGCTAAACTCTGCCGGACACCAGCCTCCAGGATCAGGATTGAATCTGTAATAGGTAAGATAAGTGCTTGAAAAGATCATAACATACTGGAAAGTATTTCTTGCTTTTAGGGGTGTATTCTGAATCCCAGCCTTCATTCTTTACAGATGTGTGCATATGCACATCGTTGCCATTGCTGTTTCCATGGAAACCTCCTCGGTTCCAACTTCTACCGCGTATTCTAAGCTGCTGGGGAAAAACGGATAAGAGCCAAAAAGATGAAAACAAACATTGTTCTTCCTCAAGAACAGTGTGAACTTACAAAGCCTCCTCGTACCTGTCCTCTCTCAATGGACTCTCCATACTCTCTAAGCCCCACTCGGGCTCTGTTGAAGCTTTCTGCCTTCATCTCAGCCTCTTCCTCATGGTCGGATGAAGAAGATGAGGATGAGGAGGATGACTGTGACCGCTCTCGTTTCTTCTTTTTCTTCCTTAGGAATGAAAAAACATTTAATTCAGACATATTGTTGGTCCATGTTCAGTAAGTTTATCAATATTAAGAAATCTGGTCGGCCTATCTTTGTCATAGCTGAACCTGCACATAATGAACCTGCACATAATAAAGCGTTGGAAATCAAGACTTTTCAAGCACCGGACAACCCTTAAATCAGATAAATGATTCCTTTTTTGTGGAATAAAAGTGTTTATTATAGAGGCTTTATCTTTACATATTATTCTTTTTTTTTATTTGCGTGCCCTTTAATAAAAATCTGTAAATGTACTTCCCCTCTGGAACGTCAGACCTTCTCTGATGACATCAGTCTGATCGCTTGGGCGGAGCCAGAGGCGTTAACCACTCCCCTCCAATGGTCAGTCTACTGCAAGCTTTGAAATGCCTACTTTTCTATCAATTCCCAGTGGAAAAAAGGCCACGCCCTCCATTTTTCCATTTCACTTGGAATTTTGCTAGAACCCTGAAGTCGGTTGCAACTTCCGGTTCATGTGAAATGTAACATATTCGATATATTCTGTGGACCAGAAAGACTGTAGGTGTGTTCACACTGACAGTGATTCAGCAGGTGACAACAGTAGGCGGAGCTATCATGAGAGCTCCACTGTCTGCACTCCCATTGGTAGTCACTGCACCATGTTGCTGTTCATTTGCTCAACTTCACCAATGGCTGCTGTCGATCATGTCGCTTCACATGGTCAGCTTTTATTAAAAATATCTTCCTGTTGCTGAAAATAGTTTTCAGTGTGAACTCACCTTCAGGCATCTTTATTCAGCAACTTCTAAGGCCCCGCAAAAGGCTCAAAAGTTCTTTGGTTTTCTCAAGAACTTCCGCACATTAATTTCTTTTTGTGACTCAACCAGATCAACCAGAACTTCAAAGCAGAGGAGCTATACAAGTGCAGTATGTAGGATTTTCACGTACTGTTTGTAAATACAATGTTCAAACTCGGTCCCTCCTTTTGGGACCCAGTTTTGTGCACACTCCCACCCCCTCACCTGCATGTCTTGTAACCATTGACGACAAATAAGAAAATACAGGCTGAGGACAGTGTTTGTGTAGATACAAATACCAGCGCCCACTAGTGGTTTATACATAATTACTGCGGGATTATTTACGTAGGAGCCCAAACTTTATCTTTTGGAAAACTCCTGCACGGTGCACCTTTAAGTAAAGCTGTGAAATTCTCCCAGGCATCTTACTTCAACTTTTTGTGGTTCTTTGAGGCTTTCTGAGTGGCCGTATCTTTGCTTGGTTCTGGAGATTCCCTCAGAACTCTTTCACCGTACTCTTCCTCTCTGTCATCTCTCACTCCGCTCAAATATTTCTTTCTTCGCTCGATATCTAAGCGAAGGTCCACTGAATCGCCCTTTGATTGCTTTCCATCGACCTGTGATGAGGAGAGAGAGAAACGTTGTGGCCAGATGTGGGTTAGCGGGCGTGTTCTGTTAGCTTCATGCAGCATTGTATGGGGCGGGACCAAAATGGAGAAACTCGGAAACAGCTGATTTAAAACAAACATGCAAATGAGAGAACGTTCCCTTGTCGAATATTATCATACATAATGATTTTAAATCAATGATTGCAGATTTAGCAGGGCTTCTTCCACAGGCTAATTTATAGTAGCGATACAACTCAGAAATAGCATCAGACCTCAGAAAGTTCCAAGTTTAGATCTCCTCTTTATATCCACAAAAACGCAGAGCAGACAACAAAACAATGCGGTACAACAGTGTTTGTAATGAAAGAGTTTAGGACCATAGCAGAAATACTTTCATTGGTGCTCATGAAAGTATGCTGTTTGTACTTGGTCTAAAGTTCCCTCACTTGTTCTTTGCAAGCTTTGAAGATGAATACTTACTATGACAACTGTTTAGAGTCCTTTGAATGGATTTGACTTGGCAACAACTGGTCACTTCCATTTTTGACCTCTGATTTTCTTGATTCAACTGCCTTAGGAAGGCTTGTACCCATAGTAAAAGGTTACCATCAAACGTTGTGCGGCCATTTACAACACAACAACCTCACAATGCACCTCTTTCTGCATCTCACTTTTGGACTTTATGCCTCTCTCAGAGGACACGAGGGTTTAGAGAGAGGAGGAGGTCAAAGAATGCTCTGACCGGATCGTAGCATTCTTTCCCAAAATACTTCATATTTCAAAATGTTCGGTCACCTTGAAGCTGTTTTCCGCGGAGTTTTTCATCTCATCAAACAGAAGAGTGTGCCTCTTAAAAGCACTTGGAGAAACATCAATTCTCCTGTGAAGAAGAGGCGAATAGAGACAGAGTGTTTGAAATAAGTGGATTCTCCTTTAAATGAGTTGCGGGGTGTGTCTCAATCAGCTCCCTGGTTCCCTAGATTGTGAATCAGTATATCGTGTACATGAGTTGGATAGTGCTAAGGACCAGCAACACAATCACTTAAACGCGTTATAAACGTCACTACAGGTATTTGTCAACAAGTGACAGGACCCCTATTTTAGGTAACATTAGGTTTAACATTTTAACATTAGTTAAAATTAGGTCATTTAAAGTAACAGTATAATAAATAAAGTTCCATATCCACCGAGCATTTCAGTTAAATGTTAATTTTGCGCTGCATTGTGGGATATTTTTAGGGTGCAAACATTTTAGCGCACTGGAAAAGTGGCCCTTAAAATGGCAACTTCCTGATCAGTGCCCTGACTAGTGAACAAGAGAGCTGATTAAGACACATCCATAGTCTTTGGTCTATAACTAAGATCAATAACTGAGATGTGTGTGAGAAGTACCTGTGTATCTCTGGACTCTTCCTCTGCTTCATGTACTCTTTCTCAGCAGCTCTTCTCTGGTACATGGCAAATCGCTCGTTTAGCGTCATTCCAGAGGACGGAAAATAATGAGCTGTGACATGAGAGAAATTAACTGCAATTTAGTTGAATTATTAAATGTAACTTAAAAAGTAAAACAATGGCTTAAATTGACAAAATTTACATTTTCACATTTGGAAGACGCTTTTAATCAAAGCAGCCTACGTCACGTTATATAAGGTATATATTTTATTAGTGTGCATGTTCCCCGTGAATCGAACCCATGACCTTTGTGCTTCTACCAGCTGAGCTATAGACGTCATGTGTGTTTGGCCCCACGTTTTTTTCATAGGTTTGATGTAACAACTGGTTTTGAAAACAGTCGAACAGTTGAACTTCCACTTTAACATTATTGTTCAACCATTTTTACAATCTTCACCTTTAATGTGATGGACAATTGAAACGATGTGTTGGGCAAAGAGCTCAGACGGGCTCCTGAGTGACTGCTGAGCCTGAAGGTGCTGAAGGACAGCTTGAAGATCCCAGTCCTTTTTATCAAGGTGCACCAAATCCAGAAGATTCCTTCTCTCATTAATCAAAACAGACGACCTACCGAGCAAAACAATGGTCCAATAATTATTACCAGGAACTGGTAGCAGGAGGAGGAATATCTACAGACAGAAAGCATTTAAATCAACCTGGAAGGAGAGCGCATCATTCTTCAAAGCTCTATTGAACGTTCTTCAAAAATGCTAGTAAAAGGTCATTTCTAAGATCTTTAAAAGAAAAGTAATCATGTACCTTGTCAGGTCATCGGTGAGAGCCTCCATCCTTCCACTGAAATCTGCTCCTCTTTTTGCAGATGCTCTTGGTGGGGATTCCTCATTCATTACCACAAACATCTCCTGCTCATGCTTCTCAGAGCTCCTCCTGGACAGCAGTGAAGGTTTCGAGGAGATCTCCATTGTGTTTTTTTCCTTCCGCGTCATTTTGGAGAGCTTTTCAAGAGACGGGTCCCTCACCGTGCCACTGAGCAGCTCTCTTTTAGACAGAGCGGCTAAGATATTGGCCGCTCTTTCCTGTTTATGGCAGAGAAGAAGAGCTTCCAGCTCATCGTCCCAGGCCATGTCCTGCAACCTCCTAATATGCTCCTCAAACATTTCACGTGCGGACAGCGTGACTTTGCTTTTGCTTTTGGAAGGATTTGTTTCCATATCTCTCATCTTATCAGAGATCTCCATTTCTTCCTCATCTTCCTCACCATCCTCACAGAGAAATGGTGGAGCTCTTTGGGTGCCACTAACGGATGGCATGTTACCTTCACAGCTCTTAACTGGTTTGTATTTCTCCTTCTGTCCTGCGTTGTCATGATCTACAGTGTGAGACAATTCAGTTTCAGACCCCTTTTCAATGACTGTTCCACTCTCTTTATCACAAAATAATAAGCCATTACTTGTATCTTTATTTGTGTTGTTCTCCCCTGTAGGGGTCTGTTTTTTACCCTTTTGCTCCTCCAGGAATCTGGTTGATGAGAGAAAGAGAAATTTACAGTTAATTACAATAGAATACGCTCAGACTCATCTGCTGTCATGTGACCAAGAGTCAGAGTATGGAAGTAGCAAGAGTAAAACTTCTGCCAGTGTGTCACATTGACAGAGCTAAACATAACGGAGTTGGTTCATTTTACTGTGGAAAAAATGAGCGGTTTCCACTCTGAAACAAGTACACAAATGCGTGCAGCTGGGAATGTTTCAATACGTCCGTTTGAAAAGTGCAAAAATACACCCTTTAGACCTTTGTCTAAATTACAGACTCTGAGCTGACATTTGTAAACAAGTCACTTCAGGTCAGAATGATCTAATCTTCACGTTCTGGCGTTTGCTTCCAACAGCTCTGTTGATTCTTTTTTTCCAAAATGGGCATAATCCAAGAAAATAAATAAATGATGCCAGCCATAAACTTGGTGAAGGTGAAAAAACACAATGATGAATTAATATAATAAGAATTTTGAAATAAAGTCAACTTACTTTAGAAACGCTGCCGATATCGCAAGTGTTTCATCGGTCTGTTGGTCATTTGCAAAGAGCCCAAAACCATTGAAAATTTGCATGGGGCTTTTCTTTACCGGGCTCTTGGCTGGAGATGCACTTGCAACATTTTGCCAGTTGGTGGCGCCGTTAGTAGAACCATTTGAATTGTCAACATGACCATCGGTGACTGAGGAGCAAACTTGAGTCTTTTTAGGACTGCCGTTATGGTTCGTCACAACCTGACCGTTCTGTAAAGTCTTATCTCCGTCAACATTCCCTACCGCGCCACAAGAGCCTCCCACCTGCTCTGCCAAACCCCCATCTCCCTCTCCTCCATTCAGAGTCACTTTGGACGCAGGGACGTCCTCTCTGACATCTTTGCTGTGCTTGGCAGTCCCAAAGTTGGAGGAGGAGGAAGCATGCGATTGTGGTGATCTCCCTGAGGATGACCTGTCAGACCGCCGGGAGTGACTACGGGACTGAGGGCTGTTCGGCTGCTTCTTGGGCGAGTGTGAACGAGAGCGCCCCCTCTTGGGGCTGTTGGGGTACTGCAGCTGGTGTGTGTGCTGCTGAGGGTTCTGGCGGAAGTTTTGCCAATTTTTGGGTCTGTAGTTGTTATATCCTCCCCTTCCTCCACGCTGAAAGCGGCCGCGGAAGAATCCCTGACCTCTGCCCCGGAAGTAGTACGGCCTCCGGAAGCCCCTGTAGTTACCTCGAAATTCCCGCTGGTTCTGATATTCCCGTGTGTGATTGCGCTCCCGGTTGTGGGGCGGGGAATGGGATCTTGACCGAGAGCGAGACCTGGAGCTTTAAGACAATGAGAGGAAGGACAGACTGAGAGATCAATGTTCCTCGGGTAACAGAACACGGAACAATAACATACAATATTTACAGTGTACACCTAAACTTTAGGCCTGTTCACACACGCGTTTACTTTTACTGGAACAGAGTAGAATTAACATTTCCATTAAAATGTCTTCTTGTGTTCCACAGGAGAAAATATGGGTTTAAAGGTCAGAGGGGTGAGCAAAGACGCCATTTTCATTTTTGGGTAATTTTAAGATCTTTACATTGGTCATATCCAAAGTTAACAGCTCTATGACAATCATTAAACAAATTATTTATCACATAGCTGTAAACTGACAAAAGTAACCTAACAAGACAGTCTACAGAACCTAAGAATTCTAGCAGGTAACAAACGTTGATGTAACTAATAAACAAAAGTTCCAGGTGCAATATCAACATCAGCCACGTGGTGGCACTAGTGGTATATTTATAAACACGCACAAAGTTTCAGACTCTTGTAAGAGGGTCTCTTGCACCAACATGTCTTTATACATTATAAACACTGATAAACAGCCACACAATTTGCACGTAGAAAGTGGTTTAAACTGCGCGGTGCACACTGTTTTTATAGTGTTAACAGAATTGACAACACAACAATTTATAGACTGGAAAATGAATGCAAAAACTGACCACAATACACAACAACATAACTTAAACAGAGTTACACAATAAACACACACAGTCACCATCAAATTACATCTATAACTGTATAAAAACATGCATGCTAGTACACAAATGTGTTTTTGTAAACGATACAAAGGGTTAGAAATGGTTACCCAAGGCAAGCACGCTGTGTCCTATTTACAATGCAAAAAACCGCTACAAACAAAATGACAATAATATGAATCCACTTTCTGCGGTGCTTTACACTCACCTGAAGAGATTTTTCATTGGAATACGGAGTGAGAAGGTAGCGTACAGAGCAACATGATAGTGTCAGTGATCAGTGGGAATGTTGCATCTCCTCGACTCAGTGCGGATGGAAAGAGTCAGTCACATGGGCTCATATGGGAAAGATTTCGACTCTCTTTTCACGCAGCTAAGGGGAGGTTCTCAGCCTGCCAGTTACAACACACTCCCAGCTAACGGGGAATGTTCTCAGAACGTTAGATAACATTCTGTAATGTTCTCTCAAGATGTCAAACAACGTTTGTAGACCTTTTTGTCTTATATCGTGTATTAAAGATTTTACTCTAGGCTCATTAAGGTAGGGTTTTAAAAACTTGAATAACTAAGCAATAACGTTAATACAACGTTTAAAAACTGGACGTTTTAATGCTACGTTTGGGAAATGCTCTTACCATCTGAAATTGTTAGCCGGGTTAGCTTTGTGTTCTGACTAACTAAAGGTAAACTGAAAAGATTTATTGAAAGTTCCTTTATTCATTAACAATGATTAATTAAGTGCTCTGTGTCCTCATAAATCAAGACAGTTTAAACTTAGGAAATGATTAAACGTTTTTGGGCAGAAACTCAAAATACACGTAATCTTTGATGCGGTTCGAAACACTGACCATGTTTCATTCTCAGAACATGTGTCAAACCATTCAACAGTGGCGTCTTTTCTAAACTGTGGTCAGCAACAAGAGACCAAACCTGATTTCCCTTACAAATAAGAATCATAAAATATTGCTCCCTAGGTTTTTTTCCATTTGCATGAAAAATCAACACTGTATTCCTCTCCATTGTATCTTGCTTAAAGCACAATGTCAGCCACAGGAAATAGAATCTGTGCGTATGTCAAAATCACACAACCTCTGGAAAAAGAGACGAAAGTATTGCAGCATGTATCAGGTTTTTGTCCCAGACTGCTCGGCCAACAGGGAACGTTCTCAGAACTGTGGCTAACGTTCTCTAAAAGTTTTCTTCATGTTATCAAAAACGTTCTTGCGGCAACGTTAAAAAAACGTTTTTTAACGTTATAAATAACATATGTTAGTGAAACATTTTAAGAGTGATACGGAATTAATAAAATGTTTGTATAACATTATAATAACAAAGCACTAACATTAAACGTTTTGTTATTTAATGAAAACGTTAGGGAAATGTTCCTGCAGCCTAAAATTGTTAGCTGGGCGTGTGGCGGTCTTTGGCAGGGTAGGTTTACATCTGGCTACCTAAGAAGCTTTTGTGTGCTGTAAGCACAAAACCAGCCCTCCTAGGAGAAAGTGAAGTACAGTTTTAGCTCAGGAAATAAGAAAATGTGGTGTGCGTTCCAAAGCCACAGCCCTTCCCAAATATCAGAGCTTACACAATGACAAAGAACATCGTACAACCACTGGAATCATGCTAGAGGAATCATGCTGACAGAGCTGATGACTGTGGCCAGTCGTGTCGAGCCCCCTTACAGCATGAGAGCAGGCTGTACTACAGGGCTTAAAATACAGGCTGTTTTCCCTTATGTGTAGCCCCAGCTAACAATTTTAGATTGTAAGACTGTTTTCCTAACATTTCCATTAAATAACAATAAAGTTAGTGTTATTTAGAACGTTCTAGAAATGTTAAAAATACCTGGTTCTTTAGTCGTTGTATTAACGTTGTTGTGTTGTTATAAGAACATTTTTATTTTTCAATCATATATACCGTAATGCTTTTAGAACGTTCCACTAACAACTTAAGAACAGCGATTTTCATATATTCCGTTAAAAATAAGTTCAACTATCACTACAGCAAGAACATTTTTGGACAACTTTAAAAGAACGTTAGCCAACGTTCTGAGAATGTTAGCTGGTAGGCGCGTGTCTTACATAACTACAACCTGGCATCTGTGGGTATATGTGTGATACTTCTATTGGAGTATTGGTTTTAATTTAACATGAGTCATGGGAAACCAAGTCTGAGTCATTTGTGTGTTTTAGACTGAAGTTCCATTGGGTGCTTACAGACAAAGTAAAGAGTTAGCAGTTTTTCTATCCGCACAATCTTTAAGCCTAATTGTGTTTGGAGTGGTAAATTGTAGCTGTGCAATGGTCAGAATGAGTTTATTGTTCTGCCCTGCAAGATTACAAAGAAACAACAGACTGAAAATGACTCATGGAAATCGTATGAACGAGTAGGAACACAGCCAGTAAATATTCAGAACTGATTCCCATCCTGACATAGATGTTTGATCCAACTGGTCTATACCTGTATTCTGTGTGGTATATTTTATATATATATATATATATATATATATATTTGTTTGTGTGTGTGTGTGTATATATGTATATATATATATATATATATATGTGTATATATATACATACATACATATATACATATTTTAGTACATGTGCTCCCTGGGAATCAAACCACAACCTTTTGCGATGCTATGCAATGCTCCACCAACCAACTGAGC
>JAZGTJ010015497.1:0-13330 GCA_036877575.1 Botia almorhae | reverse complement strand
TTCCCTTTATTTAGGTTATTTGATTTGTTTGCTGTGGTTGTGTTCAATTGTTCAATTAAAGTTTTATTAAAATGTTAAATAATAGTAACTGTGTATTTTTTATAGTAAAATAAGGAATTAAAAAGTTGCTTACCAATACACAAAACATTCACAATTGATAAATTGGGCTAAAATAGAAGGCTCTGAGTGATACTAAATCAAGAGCCATTTGGGAGCCGTAAGAGCCGTTTTTTTTAAGGGAGCCGAGCCAAAAGAGCCGAATCTTTGAAAAGAGCTGAACTTCCCATCACTAGTTTAAAACAACTAATTAAAGTTTGTGTGGTTAGCATGTTAGAGTTAGCTGTACCTGTACATTCCAAGTTCTATTCCAAGCATAGCTGTATGCGTAGCCATATTTTTGTAATTACTGCTAATAGTGACTCAAAGATTACACAGCAGTTTTAAACAGTACAAATATCATATGATATTGACTGTTTATAAAAAGTGTGTGGGACCTTTGCACACATACATACAGTATGGGTATGTATACACAAACATGCTCGCACATACACGCAGATGGTTAGCACACACAAAAGGTGTCTTTGCCAGGCTCCAGCTGAGCGATCTGACAGGAATCCGATTCCAAGCGTGAGGCCGAGACAATGCGGCCTCCCTCATTTGCCACTTCACCAGTGTTTAATCGGTGGTCTCCCAGACAGAGAGAGTGATTGAAAGAAGCAGAGAAGAGAGAGATAAAAAGAGGGAGAGAGAGTCAATGATTTCCCTACTGCCTTTTTGAATAGTCTCTAGTGTCTCATCTGACCTGACAGTTATGAGGAGACACGGGGAGCTGTGATTGGCTCATTACGTCTGTTCACTCCTGATAGTTGGGGAGGGTAGGCTAAGGCCCCTCTCATCTTTCTCTGAATTTACACAGAGCCCTATAGGAGAATGAGAGGGAAAAATCCTGTGATATATTGTATATTCTCAATATATTTGTCATATGTTTTTTTAAGCAATATATAAATTAAAACTATTTTGTTATATTATAGTGGATGTTTCACCAATGGCACAGATAAGCTGGAAGGACTTGAAACTGTGTACATTCTTGCTGTGTTATTAGCCAATCAGTCATTTTCCTGCAGCTCCAGGGTAATTAGTCACAGGACAAATGTTTCAACAACATTTTTAATCTAAAATTGTACACTTGCAAAGTAAACAATGGCATATTGGGCAGTACCTTGCTGTTCGAATTGGGACAGCAACAACTGTATACACAGACACTGGCATTGAACACTGTTTGGAGAGGATTAGAAGCCGTGCACACAAGACAGCCCTGCTTACAAAAACATCCAAGCAGCACAACTAAATAGGGTCACGATGCTAAAAAATCAGCAAGGCATAATACTATGGTAATCATTGCCCATCTGGTGCATATGTACATAGAATAATGATTAAAAAATAGCACAGACAGAACTCACTCCATCATGGTGGCAGCAATCTGTTCAAATTAAAATGTACATTTTGCTAGATTGATTTTGTTTAAATGTATTCAGTGCCAAAATCCCCACAGAAACACTGTCTTATAGTACACTTATAGTTATTTTTATTTCCTGTAAAGCTCCTGTGATGCTCTGTGTTACATCAACCATGTAACCTTCAATGTCTGTTTAATGATTGCAAAGCACTGAGCTTGTTAGATACTGCTGAACTTGGTGAGACCTCTACATCATTGCACAGAATCTGTCTCAGCACTTTTTGTGATTGGTTGATGACAGTGATAGCACCACCCATCACTTATTCATGCCTTCTTCTCCTCATAATTCAGGAAGTGACACACAGGAAGCGCACAATGGAGCTGCCGTATCTCTGCCGCTATGTGCTGACTTTCAGCACTTTGGTTGTGCTATATGTGACCTACAAATCCTCCATACTTCTGATGGAGGAGAGAGAGAAAATCTCTTGACCACTGCTTGGGAAAGCAAAATAATTGGATTCTTGCTCCTTATCTCACTCAACACATTACTAGTTGTCAAAATTCCCTGCTGCCAGGGCTCAGTCACGTTTCAGTCAAGCAAGAGGGATTGTGTATGGCTGGTTGATAGGTGAGACTGTTTTAGATTGTATTTTTGCTAGGCATTGGGGGCAGTGATGTCCAACACATACCCCAGGGTTTTCACATGTTTGGTGGACTCAACCGTTATAAAGATACCACACCTATCTTTTGACTTTTAGAGTTTTTATTAGTCTATGTGGGTATAACAGAATTAAATTTTTGCTTTATTCAAGTGCTTTTACTTGATTCTACTTAAGTGGTGCAATTGTATTGAACTGTCTGATGTGAAATTGATGGACCCATAATCCCTTGCAAACAGAGGGTCTCATTTGGGCACTTGAAACTCAAAGCACAGAATGTTTTATAAAATGAAATTTCTTTTGTACAGAGATTGCTCTTTATAGCTCAGGAGACTTAATAGACTTCTTAGTTATATTTGATTCATGTATCAATGTTGTCAAAGCAAAAAAAAGAAGGATAACTCAAGTTTGGAAGATTTTGATGAGAAAAGTTTACATTAATACAAGCCTCTAATTCTAGCCAGATATTAACTCTAAACTAAAGGTTTATCTGTTTTACCTTATTTTTTTCAGTAAAAAAATGCCTAAAATGCCTTTAAAGAAGATACATTAGTTTTGAATAATAATTTGTCTTACTGCACTGGCAGAAGTAGAAATAAGCTGTGGTAAAAATAGATGATAAACTTTGTTTGTGCAATAAGGCAAAATATTTATATTTAAATATATTCTCTGAAAACAAGCCTGAATATCTTATTCAATGTTACTCCACAAAGAAATTTCTCCTTTTCTTGATTAGATATTTCTACTAAAAAATATAAAAATACATATAAACAGTAGGTTTTTTAAATGCCACTTGCCTGTGCAAAACTCTGTGCCTTAGTCTTGGAGTTGTCTTGACAACTAATTTGCATGATTTTCTATGTCTTTAAGAACAGTTTCTCATGTCAAATGAACATAGCCCACTCCCATGTATCTACAATAATCAGGAGCCTAGATACTACTGGGGTCCCCAGGGGCCTCTGAGACCCCAAAAAGGGCCTTCACATGGCCCCAAGTATTTGGCCGTGAGTCAAAAGGGCCAACCCCTATTTTTCACGTTTTATTTTCATATATGTAAACAGAATAAAAATTACATATACAGTATACAGACACAAACACACACATACAGGTACATTTCCATTTCCATTTCGGACTGAGTTTTACCACGATACTTTCAATGTTCAACCACTGCAAATATTTGTTTTCTAAAAGGCCATTCTAAATTATTTTTAAAACGTTATAACTAGGTCAATATACAAAATAGTTTGGAATTTTTCAGAAATCCTGTCTGAAGAAATCAGATTTGGAAATAAGTCACTTGTCCCATTCTAAATCATTAGGCCTCTGGGACTGTTCATATGACCTATGGCAAGTACACCTCCATTATTCTCTTTCTCTATCTCTCTCGCTCTGTCATTCACCCACTTCATCCTTTTTTCACTTTTGTCAGCCCATTAAAATTATTGATCATTATGGGATGTTAGGAAAGGTGAAATGTAATTATTGGTGCAGGCAGCTCTGTCAATTCCCCATAGTCTGGATTGAGCCTGACAGAGTCCCTAATAGGGACCTGCAGTGTTAACAACACACATGCACACTTGGGTATAAAGAAAACATGGCTGTGACTATTTGGTCTATCAGCACCCTACCCAGAAACTTTCCTCTGCAACTAGGGCCAGAAACATACTCTACACAAATGACGATTCAAACACTCATATAAGCATTGCAAGCACATTTCCAGGCCTTTTGTCTTGTACATAACATGCATTCTCGTTTCTGTGGCAGTAATAATCTCCAGTACTTAAGGGGGCGATAGAGTTAAATGTTTTATATGTGCCCTTATGTTATTTTTTAGGTATTTATAAACAAGACAACAAATGATCTACTTTATTCTTTACTCTATTTACTGTAACAGTTGCTCTGCTATAACAATAAATGACCTGACATAGAAGACCAACGGTGGAAGATCATGCTAATGCCTGCTATGGTGCCCCTTGTGGCAATTCAGAGAATGCAGTGTAACCATGTCTTACACTGTGAATTGTAATCCAACACATTACACATAAAATCAACCTTAGGTAGCTAGAAACATCTGTGCTTTTAGTATGTACTTGCATAAGTAAGTATATTTCTGTCCTAGGAACCTATTAATTTCATTACAACAATTTTCCTTGCATAAATGCACTCAAACTACAATAAAAAATACACTTAAAGTGCTGAATTTACATGAAGTTTCTTTTTCTTTTAACCTTCCAGAGAAGATGAACATGTTGTCTGCTTTGATCGCCCCCTTCAAGTACATGAGCGCTGACACCAATGGAACAGAGGATGAAGACACTTTGAGTCAGTATACACAGTCACTAACACAACAAAACCATTGGGTCTGTTTGGTTTACCCACTGTAGAGAAGCGTGATTGTTTTTGGGTCAAATATAAATGTCTAAGATAATAATAATAGTTTAAAATGCACATGGCAAATTATTATTATTTTTTGGTTACAACATGTTGGTTACATGTACTTGTAACCCAAATGTTGCAGGTTTGATTCACAATGCTGATAGGAAACAACTACAGTGCCCTTAAGCAAGGCACCTCTTCCCCAGTTGCTCCCCAGGTGCTGCAGTAATAACTGCCCACTGCGTGTATGTATGTTCACTGTTCTCTGGATGGATTAAATGTGGTCACATTTCAAGTATGGGTTACTGTACTTGACAAATACGTCACTTTCACATACTATTGCATAAAGTTTTTCAAGAGTTTAAACCTATAATTAGACTTTATTTCTTTCTTCTAAACCATCTGATCTAAACCATCTTAAACTGACAACAAATTATAGAAATGATAGACTTTAGAAATATAGAATTATAGGAAAAAAATGAATAATTTGATATAAAGTGCTGATAAACATTTGATACACATTGTGACTCACAAATTAAGGCTCATATTGATGTATGAAATTTTATTTTCCCCGATGAATTTCCTTTGGTTCCATCACAACACAGTCAGGGTGTGAAATAGAAGCTTTAATTCGTGATCAGACATTCATGCACTGGAATCTCATAAATGTCTGTTCTTCTGCATTACAAAAGTGTCTGCTTTGTATTGTATACGGAACAGACGACTCATATCCACTTTAAGTTTGGACTCCAAGCCAATTTTGTGGGAGATTGAAGTGATTTTACAGATAATACCCCATTTTAGAGGATTTGTCCTAGGATTTTTACAACAGTTAAGACTGCCTTTCTCACAGCGAACGTTTAGGAGCAACTGTTTTTTGGAAGGTGATGGTAATTTTTAGTATCTTATATCTGTGTATAAATGACCAGACTTCTCAGTGTTCTCATTGATTGTGTGAGATACCTGCTTAAAGCTGAAATGGAAATGAACTGAATGTGCTTTACAGTCATAGACATAGTGATCGGTATGCTAGACTGTGGCAGCCTGCTGCATCTTTCATAGTCCACCACTAGCCTGTAAGATATAGAGAATTTTGATGTGCAATTTGCATTTAGCACAAATTTTGAGGGTACGTTTGCATCATTGCCTGCACAATTAGCATAATTTCTTTAATTAATTTTGCGCTAAAACAACACAGAGAGCACATGCAAATAAACAGCACTATGGACAATCACCCTAGTGAATTTCCTCACATATTGTGTTTTGTTTTTGATAAATTGGTTTCAAGGTAATAATGAGCTTTTTTCAAACTCTGTTAGGCACCAGCAGTGCTGAGGTAAAGGAGAATCGTAACACAGGAAACCTAGAGGACTGCACTATCGTACCATCAGACTGCCAAACACTCTACCTGTCGGATTCACCTATGGGCGGGGCGTCTGGCTTCAAACGAAAACGTCCGTTGGAGGAGGACAATAATGGACACTTGTGCAAATTGCGTCTCTACTGCAAGAAACTAGCATGGTCCGATGCACCAAAGAATGCTCTGGTCCAGTTAAATGAGCTGAGACCAGGTCTGCAGTACCGGATGGTCTCTCAGACAGGGCCGGTACATGCACCTCTCTTTTCCATTGCCGTAGAGGTTAACGGGCTCACATTTGAGGGTACTGGTCCCACAAAGAAGAAGGCTAAAATGAAAGCTGCTGAAATGGCCCTCAAGTCTTTCATTCAGTTTCCCAATGCCTCACAAGCTCACTCGGCTATGGGCAGTCCAAGCAACCCTGCAGCCGACTTCACCTCAGACCAGGCTGACTTCCCAGATACACTCTTCAAGGGCTTTGAGCCGGACAGTTGTCGCTCTGCAGAGAGCGAGCTGCTTTCTAGCGCCTTCCGCTTGCGCCACACGCTGGACTTGATGGTCGTACAAGCCAGACAAGGAGACCTCTGCCAACCCCCACCTCCTCCTCCCGCTCCGCCACCCCAGCCCAGCCCTGTCGTCCTGCTCAACGACCTGCGGCCTGGCCTTCGATATGCCTGCCTGACAGAGCGCGCCCAGGGCAAACAAACGCACCAATGTTTTGTCATGGCTGTTAGGGTAGATGGCAGGATATTTGAGGGTTCGGGTCGCAGTAAGAAGCAGGCAAAAAGACAAGCTGCTTTGTGTGCCCTGCATTCCCTTTTCAACATCAGGCTGGTACCTGAGGCAAGAGTGGGACACCGGCCCAGCAGGATCAAATGCCCTCATTTGCCCCAGGTGAGTTTGCCTGTCCAACCACTGACAGCCCACCCGTTCCATACGGCAGCCCTTAATAACTAAAGCAGCAGGAATGCTGGGATATGCAAGAGCCAGCCAAGACTTAATTAAGAGGGAGGAGATAATGTTTGGGGAGGCACAGGGCAGTACAGATGAATTATAGGACAGAGTTTAGGTCATATGGCAGAACAAAACGTGGAAGCAGTTTATGTTAGCACACAGGCTTTAACATTTACTTTGGACAGGACAGGGTGGCATATCTAGTGTAAACATACACATGTGTGTGTACTTAGGAAAGCAAAAGGACCAAAGGTAAACAGAATCTATTCACAGATCTATTCAAACGGAAAAAGGATGTAAACGAGGGAAATTATAATTCGTGAACCCCTGACTCCAGAGAAAAAGTCCATGCTTCGACAAATGAGCTTTTTCTTTATTCTCCATGTGTTTATAGAGCTAAATTGCTAAAGTTATTTTGCACAATCTCTAGCCTGCTCATGTATGACATGCCAGTGTCAATAAACATTAATTCAATCTGTTGCCCAAAGGAGATTGAAAAAGCAGGGAGCAAATCAACAAACAAACCTCCGACCCATTTTCCTTATATTTAGTTTTATACGTAAATAGCAATTAGGCTGGGAAAATGGACTTTTTAATAGACAGAACTCCAAAATATATTTTTGTGTGTCCCATCATGGGGTTAAAAATTCAGTTCTGCATTACTATACATTTCTTCATTGCATAAGAATTTACACTGCATATATTGAAATGCTGGTTGGATGAGTGGCATTAAAAGCCATTCTGAAATGCTTATGGCCACACATCTGTGTCAACAGTTGCTTTGTAACTGTAATAAATTAAATTGCTTATCCCACTTATTTTCATTAATAATCATATTTAACATTTGTAAATACTTGTCATATTACTGATGTTGCTGTTTCATAAAAGCAATAATTCAATGAGGGCTGTATGCTGCAGTAATTGTATCACAGTGAAGGCAGTTTTAGCACTCCACCCATGGTAAAATCACAGTAACACAATAGGTAGCTTATTACTTTACGATTACATAATCACTGAACCTGTAGCTATTTAGCATTTAAAAACATTCACAAATAGACGTGGCTAATCGGTTTATGCTAGGATTGTTTTTATTCTTCTTCTCAAGTATATGTATATTTGTGTGCGTCTGTAACCATCAGCTCTCATTCCCACATATTTGCACGCATTTCTCGCTTTGTATTAGCATTCCAACCCCTTCCTGCACAGAGCCGACAGGGAAAATGTTGTCTTTCCTCTCTGACTACAGCAGGAAAACAACCTGTGCCTGTTTGCCGGAGAGAAACTTCTCCTTTCTGCCTCTTGCTATGCTTTTTAACTGGATTTATAAGAGGATTTGCTTCACCGATTTAGTTCCAGAAATGCACTTCCTTGTGGAAATTCTTGAAAGTCAGAAAGCAGTGTTTGCTGTTGAGTCTCCCAGAAATTATGATGGAAACATGAACATGAAATGAGACGTTTTCCTTCTTTTCCATTAAAAAATCACACAACGTGGTCTGGGCAGCGGAACATGTGTTGGTGCATGAGTGTGTGATGATTTCTCAGTAGTGTGGAGATCTGAGGGCTGGATGGATCTCACACCAATGCCTGCTGGGTCTCTTCATGTGCCACAGGGCCCTGCTGATAGCAACTGTTGCCAGCTCTGCTCACACACTGCTCCCCACACCTCAGATTTTTCTCACTCTGATACATCTGTGGCTTCTTTTAACTACATACAGCGCTACATTGCTAACAAACAGTAAGTAACTATTTTAGTAATAACATTTCTGCCTAGAAGATACACTGTAGATATACTTTTCTAATTTCAGTATTTGTTGTAAGATGTTCTTTTATATTGGAAAATCATGTTTTTAACTTAACAAATCTCACACCTGTGTAGGCCATATTTCACCACAAAATTAAATGAAAGAAATAAGAAATTAAATTTTGCATTAATAAAGCAAAATTTTAGAACCTTTAAGATCTATGCATTTTTTAAAGAGTTTTCTTTAGGGTGAAAAGTGATCTGGACAGGTTTTCATAGAAGTAACCTTTATATAATATTGTCTAATGCAATCATTATTTCTTTGTTTTTCTAAGATTCTGCCTTTAGGGGGGCAATAATACAAATAAGATAAATGGAAAGTGAGAGTTCAAGATAAACAGAGAGAGAGAGAGAGATAAGGGTCACCTTTGAAGTGGAATAGAAGGACAGGAAGACTCCGGTGGGTGGCAGGCATTTCTGGCACAGACAGAATATTCCATAGGAAGGGCCATCCAAAGCTTTATGTGATGCCTTGGGCAAATTTGAACAATAACTTGCAGGCTAGACATCTCCACCACCTCTTAAATGAAAAATTGAACCATCATCCAGGCTGCATGCCTTGTTGCCCACAAGGCTATGCCTCTTCACATCTCTAAATAATGACACATGCGCACGCGCACACACACACCCTCCAGGAATTTAACTGCATACCCTATGAAAGTCAATATAACATTGAAGCAGTAATAAAAGAACCAGGTAGAAGGTGGAGACTTATTAAGTTACCCCAAAAATGTGCATCAATCATAGCATCACAATCCCCTAGTGTTTCCCAACTTTGTTCCTAGCCAAAAGGCCACACTTTAGAAATTTACAAAACCATTGCACCAGATGAATGGACCTCACATACATGTTCTGTGCCCTTCTCACCCAAACACCCAATGATTTCATCAAAATTACTTTGCTGTCTAAAATATAAATGCAGGACAAACTGATCTGGCATCAGAACCCTGCCTGAGTTATAAGGTAGAATGATCGCAGTGCATGGATAGGTTGATTGGCCACTTAATCTTGCAGTGCAGCCACAAATACCTGCAGCATTGCCAAGTCAACCCCCAAACCCTGTGACAACAGGAGAAAGTCAGAGTTTGAGCTCAGGCACACCGCCACTGTGACCACAGGCCCGGATCGGGTCACTGGTGTCATTAACCTTGGACCGCGCAGCATTTGACTGCAGAAATGCCCCAGACGTGCTGCTAAATCACAATCGTAGTTTCATAGTTTAATCGTGAATGAGTGAGGTGAGACAGTTTCACCTTGCATAATGTGTTTGAATCAGCACTTGGTAATTGTTACAGGATTGGTTAGACTAAAGAAAGTGTTAAAGGGTGGGGTCAGAACAGAAAAGAATTGTATTAGGGTGGGGTCAAAAGGACAAAAGGTGGTTAATTGGTGGTTTCAGAAAAGATAAGTGGAGTGTTAAAGACATTTTATAAATTTTCTGTGTTGATTTTGTTGGAAAATCTCTGGAATGGGTTTAAACATGGTACATGGTGTTAAACAGACCTGGGAGTGCCTCACTTTTATTGGTAGTGGAAAGCAAAATAAAACAAGGAAAGTCTTGTGTTTTTAGGTAGGGCTATGAAAGAGAGAGGTCAGTAATTGGAAGAGGGTTTGAAAAGGAGGCATCTGATAAGATATCTGCACATTTGCTGTCAATAAAATGGCAAAAATGCCAACAACAGCATCTGATAAAGAAAGGAAATCATTAGAGGGCGGAGCCAGACGGGAAAGATTGTTACCGGGTAGGATAGAAATGGCAGGAAAACAGAGGATCAAACAAAAAGTGAGAGGTGAAACTCAGGTGGTCAGGTATAATTTATTTAATGGCAGGTTTTTAGGACAGAAAATGTAATTGTCAGATTATATGATCCAAAATGCCTTTCAATATTATTCCATTATTATGTACCAGAAACAGAAGAATCTTCAATACACAATAATATCCAGACACAAGAGAATCTATGATTTTAGGTCTTTATTATACTTTGTCTGGCAGGTTTCTCATGCCTTTGAGAGGAACAGCAGAACATGTAGGTGTCTTGTGTTCTGCTCCACTGAATTATGCGGCTTTTTTGATGTATGGATGCAGAAGTATGCATGGACTTTGACTAATCTAGCATGGTAATTTCCCCAGTAGAGTGAATTAAGACTGTTTTCATACACATGAAGGTGACCTTGTCCACCAGCCTGCCATTTGGTGATTATTATGTCCCTCTTGCTCTCTCTTTCTCTCTCTCTCTCTCTCTCTCTCTCGCTCTGTTTTTAACCCTCTAACTTAATCACACCAGATATAAACAACCCTCCAGCAGCCATGAAGCAAAAATAATTAATTAAGACTGCCACAAAAAAATTAGAAATGGTGGGATGGTGAGAGAGAGAGAGTACAGACGTGTGAAACAGACATTATGAGCGTAATTGATTAACATTATCAGTACCCACTGGTGGGATGTCCACATCACAGGCATGGTTTATTCACAAATACAGGCAGCTGTTTAGATGGCCTGAAACATATTGTACCCAAGTACAGTATGTGAATTCAAATGCTGTGTTTTGTGCTTCATTGCATTTCAAACATGTCAGAGCGAAATGTATAACATAATGCAATTGTGCTTTGCATTCTCAGCATTACTGCAAGGGGTGCTAATGTAGTGGACATTAATGTGCTGTGATTTAATGTGCTGCATTGGCCTAGAATTTCATGATATTTTTCAAAAACACTGGAGTACTATGTAAATACCTTTTGTACATAAATGCCTTTGTGAATGAATGTGGTACTCTGTGTCCCTGTAGCTTAACTGGTAAAGCATTGTTTTAGCTGCACAAAGGTTGTGATTCCCAGGGAACACAATGATAAACTATATACCTTGGATGCACTGTAAGTCTTTGGATAAAAACATCTGTCAAATGTATACATTTAAGTTAAATTTAGTCATTTATAAAAGTATTGCCATCTGTTTCATGTATTATTTAATGGCATACAGATGTTGGTAATGGTAATGTCCACAGATGTTTTTAGTAAGCGTAAATGAGTGAAATTCTAAGTTGAAATTCTGTGTTATCTTTGAGAATCTGTTCTGTTCATTATTTGAGAATTGACTTAAGTACTATAATGGGAACCATTTATAACCCCAAAGCACTATCATGAAATACATTTAAGTGAAAAGCATGCATGTAAATATGGGCTATAGCCTGATTACACCTACTTAAAATTTCTGTTAAAGTAAACCATTTAAAAATGGTCAACACTGAAATTTAGTATTTAGTACTTAGTCACAATATTAGATATTCATCCAAAATCTAATCACAGGACGTCTCAGGAGATCTATCTGAACTTCATGTTACTAACAGGTGTAACACCTGACCACTTGAAATTCGATCATCTAAGACTGATATGCAGCAGGTGCAAACAGACCCTTGTTGAATTCTCTCCCTGTAATCACACACTCACACACAAACACTCATCATCTCTCACACCTGACTGTCTCCAGTGACCATCGTCCATGCTCGTAATCACCTCCCACTGTTGAGCTCACACTTCATTAAAAGCATAATCGGGTTCATTACCGTGCAATAGATGCTCGGCTCGCAAACAGGCTCAGATAAATCACTGTATCTGAGTGTGTTTGTGTGTGTGGAAGGGGTTATCTAGCCAAACCAGGTGGAAGAATATGGGCCAGAGGAACCTGAACACACATAGCCTTTTACATGACCTTATGCCTGTAGTATAGTGGTACTTCCATCATTTAGTGTAGTTCATTGGACCTACTGTAGACTACACTCTTAAAAATAAAGGTTCTTAAAAGGTTCTTTACCATGATGTCATAGATTAAATAGTTCTTTAGGGAACCACACAACCAAATATGGTTCTTCTATGGTATTGTGAAGCACCATTTATAAGAGTGTATGCTACACTTACTTATTTAATACAAAGTTTACATCATACCTCTGTGCAGTGTGAGTACAGTGTTGTACAAAAATAATCTGTAAAATAGACACAAAAAAATCATATTCTAAAACATCTTGATTTGTACAAACATACAGTAACTTCTTATTTACATATAGAAATTGATAATTATGCACTTTGAATAAATGGTTTTGTTGTAGTCTAAAAGCAACATTATACTTCATTGCCAAAGCTTATTATGCATGACATATATAAATATATATAATGAGGCCTATGATCATTCATGAAATAACCTTGTGCTATGAGCAGGAATGCATAAAAATGCAGAATGTACAGTGGAAACATCCTTGCACCCATGCACATCGCAGTAAACACGTGCTTATATGAGACATGCATTCATAAAACAGCTGTCAGAAGGACATTAAAACAAATGACCACATGCCCTGTATTTTATCACAGGGATGAAACACCCACACATGGCTTCAGGACCTGGCCTGGCACAACACTGTAAGCGTGAGTGCTGTGTGTCTAAAGGCAACACATGATCTGGCAGGAGCACATGAGGAATGTGCAGGTAAAGAAATGGACCTGAGGAGAGGAGGTGTGGTGGGGTGGAGCGGAACAAAAGACCTTCAGGATTAATTAGGCGTCAGATTGGTTGCGGGGCATGGGCGCTCCGCGCATGCAGAATGTCCTCTCAGCCTGTTGGGTCATAATTTAGATCCGTGCAAGCGCCGGTACAACATGTTCATGTATTTCGTCATTTCTTTAGTGCTGTTGTTATTTGCTTTTCCATGTGTTTTTTGCACCCTTATTGTTTTAAACA
>JAZGTJ010015496.1:0-13331 GCA_036877575.1 Botia almorhae | reverse complement strand
GAACAAAAAAGTACGTGAGGAGGGCGGAGAGAACGATGCCACGCCCACTGCCGAAGATAAAGCTGAAGATAAGCCTGAGGAGAACAGCCAGACTGCTGCAGAATGCAAAGAAGAGCCAGCTGCAGAAGAGACCAATGAGACACCAGCACCTGAGCCAGAGGCGGAGCCAAAGGAGGAGTCAAAGGCAGAAGACTCCACCCAGGAAGCAGAAGCCGCACCCACAGAGGAAACTACCAAATCTGAGGAGACCCCTGCCCCTGTGGAGACCACGCCCACCACAGAGCCAGAGCCTGCCACAGAGTGACCTCACTGCACAGTGATGTCCAGACTGTTTCTCTTTATCATTTCTTCTTCTTGAGATTGAAATATATAAATATATATATAAATATATATAAACATATGAGACTTGAGCCACAATTGTAAAGTTTCAGCAATACTACAGTGAAACGAGTTCTTTACACACCACATTTGCTGATAGTCACTAGTTCATGGCTTGTCCGGTTCTGTTGTTGACCCGTGTCGGAGTGGACGGCTCAGTGTTGTCCAGAATTGTTGAGAACTGGGCTGGGAATGTTCTGTGCGTGGATTAGAACAGCGGATGGACTTTCTGCCTCTGAGGAAAAGCAGCGTTTGGATGATCAAGTGTGGCTGCAGGTTTTCAATCTCAATTCTTTCACTCTTCATCTGATCCTTGAGTTTCAGGCTGATGAGTGAAATGACAAACTGTTCTCTTTAAAATGTGGTTAAAGGACAATGTAAAACCTCTAACAGGGTTTCTTTTCTCTGTTTTTAAATAGCTCTACATTCCAGTTGTGTTAGCTCTAAGAGTGTGTGTTGTCTTCATCAGTTTATAATGATGTCAGCTTATAATAATCAGATCACAGAGATCAGATACATTTACACATCTCAAAGTTTACGACAAAGGGGATTTAAACCACTGCTTGTTTTCAAATCTAATTTTGTTGTGTCTTGTCTCTGTACATACATTTTCTGACTCTTTATTTTGCTAACATTTCCAGATGTTATTAAAAGATGTTGTAAGATTAGGACAAATAAATGGTTGACCCCCATTTTCGTTTCATGACTGTCCTGTTGTTTTTGTTTGTTTGTTTGTTTTCATAGATCTACAGATGACGTGTTTGAGTGATCATCAATAACAGCCAGTGATTTATCATCACGGCTGATGTCACAGCTGGTGTTATATTAATATGAAGTTTCAAGATCTTCTGAGTTCAGATGAAAAAAAACAAAGCGTTTAGTTTGATCAGCCAGAAGAACCTAAACTTGCAGCCCAGTGAAGAAAATAACTGGACAGAAGTTTTATTGATTAAAGGTATTAAAGTATTAAGGGTTTTGCAGGGTGAATCTGCTTAATTATACTATCACATCATTAAATGGGTTTATAAAAGCAGTTACTTCAAACTTTTGGCTATTGCACCATGTTTAAATTAAACTAAAAAAGAGCAGCTCAAACTCACATGAATCCACATACAGAGATTTCATGAGGATCAGCCGTTCAGCTGTGAAACTTTTGCCAGATAAAACAGGGAATTCCTACATCGAAATGAATAAAGCATAATAACAGGTAAAAGTATAATTAATTCCTGTTCATGTATTATATGTTAATGGATGTGCGCATATTCATATGTTGATTGGGCGAATAACGTTCTCATTTGCATATTAATGACATCAACGTTGACACCGTAGCTCGCTGTGGATGCTGTTCATCTCACCTGTGGGGATCATATGTGAGGATATGTGTGTTTTAAGTCACCTTAAAGACGAGAAAAATGACGTGCTTTCCACAAACTGAAGTTAATCCGTTTGCAGTCACGAGCAGACGTTCGTCCTGGACGCTAAATTTGCGGCTGGGCATTGCGCATGTGTAATGAGGTAAACAACACTTCATTCACACTGTGTACTTCTGAATCATAGCATACTTGTGAATCATTGTAAAGTAACAGTTAATGTCGATGTAAACAGCTGGGTTAAAAGATGACCCAGGCTCGGGTTTAGTGTGAGAAACCCTATAGATCTGTTATCATCAGTCTCAAACTATCAGTCCCAACATCTCACCAAACAGCGTGGCGACTGCCCCCCCCCCTGCTGGCTGAGACTGGTTACTGCCCTTTGTAAGTCTTAATTGTCAAATTCTGAATGACGCAATTTTACTCGTTTTTTTCCCCTGGACTTAATAAGTCTGCTTAATAAGGAGACTTAAGATTGAAAAGGATTCACAGAAGTAAATAATAAGTAAATCGTAATAATTTGAGGGATCTTGGACTGACGTTCTAATGTAGTTAGGAGTAACAAGATGGCAGCAGAGAGGCAAAGAACGTGTGCTTCACAATAAAGAGACAGGGAGTGATATGATGATGAGTTATAATACGTCAAGCTCTTCTTTTTGAACCCATTTTTAAGGTTGTGCAACGTTGGTCTTTATGCAGCTATGCGTGCAATATAGAATTATGCGATTCATTAGCATAACTATTTAAAATGTAGAGTTGAAACTCGATTAAAATTGTGTAAAATGTCTGGAACGCAGCATAAATGGGACCACAGGCGTTTGGGATATTAAATGTTACCATAAAAATAATAAAAATATTATGCATGGGTGCAATTACCAAAAACATGTTGATGAAAATTCATCCACAGAGTAGTTCCTTATCAAGGAGAAGCTTTCAAATGTCTTTAATAAGTGATGTTTTCAAGATTATTTTGGCACAAGTTGATCAGAAACCAAATGGAAAAGATGGTTTTGCATCCAAATTTAAACTATGTACCCAAATTTAAATTATGTGAACAATGTACTATTCGTAATTAATTCTTAGTTTTCCATATGGTTTTGAAATATCACTTTTATTGTCTGCACAAAGAAGTTCATTTCAACAATAACAAACCTTTCAAAGCAAACTTACCACAGACTCTGAGGTTGTTGATATGTAGAGAATGTAGAATGATGTGGAATTCACAGAAGTATTTCAAACGTTGGGTTTAATAGTTGAAATACTTTTTTTGTTTTTGATCCACGACTTTGTACGAGTGCTTGTATGCTGTAGTGACAGTGGCACACGTTTGTTTGCATCACTTCCTGTCCTGTGGTGAGCTGCACACCTCAGTGTTGTTTAATAAGTGGATATATGTTTGTGTATAAGTCAATGTATGCAAGTGACTGTTACATCTAGTAATTACTGTGGTAGATAAAATCTACAAATCTGCCTTCTACAAGAACTAAACATTCAAGATGTTTAGATTATAACCCCAAATTAAATGTATGATGAACATTTAATGATCTGTTTAACAATATAAAACATAAAGTCCATCCTCATGACAAATAGAAACTCTGAGGTGTTTATTGGAGGCCATATTCTCTCCACTAGAGGGCAGCACAGGCCAACTCTGCAGTGGGACTCATTCATTTCCTGTGCAGATCATCTGTTACACAGGCCTCATGCACTGCACATGACCTCTTCCATGAATACATATCACCAGTAAATGACACATTTAATGTCTGTCTCCAGTTCCCACATCTCTGAGTTGCCAGATTTATGCACTAAATCACCTTCATAATGTTCATGTGGGAGATCAGACTTCATGTTTGTACAGTAGCACATATATAATTTTTGCTTCCTAACTATTGATGAAATATTTTTGTATGTTTTTGTTAGACATGGCAACGTTCCTCAGGGAACTTCAGGAAGAGTGAGCTGGTTGAGCAGTTTTGTGGAATCCAGGTCCGATTCATCCATGTCAAAACAGACTTGTGCTGGAGGGCCTGGCGCCGTTTTCAGGATATCAGCGTGCAGATCTATCACGACACCTTCTGTCCTGCGTTTTATCTGTGAATCAGTGTGAGACTGAACAGGTAAAGCCTCCAAACAGTGTGAACGTGCTGTTACACACACTGATGCACCGAACTGAGCAACTTTCAATCAGTGCATCTGAAATCGCTCAAAGGCTGTAAATTACAAACATCTCGGTGATGTTTGTGTGAGATGCGTTAAAATGTGCAAAACTATTTTCATAAGTGACTTACAGCAGTTTTTTATTTAAATGAAACAAGTATTTTTTCTTGTGCTCTTTACATTTGTCTTTATATTAAAATCACACATTTTTAAAGATAGCAGAAATAGTACTTTTTAAGTGAAGAACCCAGCTAGAAGAATTTTAACTGTTGTTTTTGTGTGTTAAGTTCATAACCATATATGCACACACAGTGAATATAAAGGTTCCTTGTGTTCATTTTTAGCTGAAGATTTAAGCTTCAATCTGAAACATGCCCAGCAGCCCGGCAACTCTTTCCCATTAAAAGAGAGCAGAACACACAGCTGCTTTAGGTTCCTCAAACCCTTCATTTAAAAATAACTATTAAAAATGTGATTCATAGTGACTCAGTGTTGTTTCAGATGGAGAGGTTCTCCAGAAGTCGTGAACAGAACCAGCCGTTTCTAAACACTCGTAAAAGCACCTCAATGTCAATGAGGTATGAGGTCCTGCTAAGAAGAATGTCTACTTGCTATTTTATTTGTAAAGCAGTATAAATTCCCAGTCGACAATATAAGTGCCAGGGTGGGCTGTGTATGTGTGTGTGAGCTGGTTTTACTGTAGATCCACTTATGAAAATCTCCCAAATACAGTAAAAATTCCACTTATCAAGATGGTCCTCATTAGTAAAAAAAGGTTCGTAAATTGACCAAATTACACCTTAATTGAAATATAAAAAAATACCAAGAGGTGTCTGTAAGGGGTAGAAACAGCTTGCTGTTACAGGCTTACTCCATGTTCTTCTGAAGAACCTGGAAGCAATGCTTGTCTCTGCAAACTTCCTCCCGTGATGCTGGAGTGTTGTGGATGGTTGTCAGGGTGTTGCTAAGGTGCTCTAGGTGGATTGCAGTATGTTGCTTACTGGCAAGTCAAGAGTACACCCACAAGTGTGTGATGTTCTGGTCCCACGTAAGCTCTGGCTTGTCTTTTAAAAGAGACGTGTGTGTTTTATTGCTTGTAACTCTCTCCACAGCATACTGCTACAAACACATGGCAAGTTTAATGCTTAAGGTAAAAGATTTGCTTGCCTCATTGTTGCCTTGCTGTGAAAAACAGCAAAAATAATGTGTGTAATGTGTGTTTCACCTTTTGCTTTTGCCCAAAGTTTGTCATCAAGGGCAAATTAGTTTCATGCCTGAACCAGTAAAATCCCCCTCAGCTGTCAGGCTTCCTAATCACGCTACACATACTTCATGAAGAAACTGCGCCTCAGACACACGGCTCACATTTCAGACCTTTTGAAGATTTTCATAAGCAATAAATCACATGAACAGACACATTCATTTAGTGTATTTTGGAAAACTGCAAGCAGTCAGATAATACTGTGACTGCTTCTGTTTATACATGTGTCTGTGTGACATGCTGAAGTTTTCCTGGATGTTTTCAGGTCTTGTGACAAAAGCTCAGTGCGAGAAAAGCACAGCCACAGTGTCCGGTTTTTAAAACTGTTTACATTAACCGCTCCTAATGTTGGCAAAACCTGCTATTTTAATCACAAACTGCATTAAACATTCAAATCTGCAAACTGTCACCAGGTTTTCATTCATATTTAACATGATCATTCTTGGGAGTGTACTTTAAGTAACTATATTTAATATGTTTTAGAAGCAATACTAGACCATACTGATGCAAACCCAAATACACCCTCTGCCCTATTGTATTGTTGTATTTGTACAGAGGGTGTACAATAATACTAATTTGTATTATTGTACTTGCAAACATGTAAACACATGCATAAATGCAAACCGCTTTATATTTTTTTTGAAAATTTTACTTTTAGAAGGCTTATTCATATTTAGCATTTGAATTCGTTTTTACTGTTTTTATATTGCTTCATATTTTGTAACGTGGTATATGTAATTATAATAGTATTTTACATTTACCTATTCCAATTTTTATATTTTTATTTAATTTTTATATTATTATATCTTCATAGCAGTTTTATACAGAGCGTGGACAGTTTCTACACCTCACCTGACTAGATAATATGATAAAACTTCTCTACAGCGACACACTGTGGCAGAACATGTTCATTATTCAAATGATGAGCATCAAGCAAACATAAGAGAGTTTGTAATAGCTTTATCAGTTTTAAAAAAAAAACCCACATAACTTCTGACAGGGTTAAACTTAAAAACACTGTGTCTTAAAAACACTTACTTTTAAAACTTCAGCATCCTGACCAACCCAACACAGTAGCACTGCTGGATGGGAGATCTATTCATTAGTGTGTATGAAAAGAACAGCGTCCATTTTCAGTGTCTGTTAATATTTCTCAGCATTTATGGTTAGTTCACCAGCATGTGGATCTCCAAACTAACAGACATGAACTGAAATTACAAAACTGTTTTGTGTTCATGTGGATATTGAAGGGAGGTGAAAGAGACCCACCCTGAGAACATGATATGAGCCTCTGGTTCCTGGCAATTTTGTAACATTGTTCACCTGGTTATTAGGGGGCCTGACTGGCTGTCCTGGAATCCCATTTACCTTACTGAATCCTTTGTGCCAGTTTGAGTGACTTCAAAATGTCCTTCGTGAAGAACTGCACTGACTGCTCACTGTGAGCCCTCAGCCAGCAGCTCAGAAGCCCAGCAGCCGTGTGTACTGGTTTCAAATGTATCCCAACACCACATTACACAGCCTGCTTTGAAATGTAGTTTTTCCAGTATATCTTTTAGTTTTTTTAGTTTAAGTTTTTGACAGTTTACTGGAACCTTTTTGGTGCAAAAACATTACAAGAATATAAAATAAATATGTCAAATATATTTATAAACTGTAAATACAGTTATAGCTAAATTGTAATTTATCAGAATTAAAGTTATATTATTATATTATTTAAAAGTTAACTTTAGTTTCTCTGTTGCAGAAGCTCTAAGATTGTGTTTAATACAGTTTCACATCACATGACAGAATCACATTAATATGACACGACTGTCTCACAACCGGCCTCCCCTGTAAATTATTAAAATAATTACTTTTTCAGTTTTAGAGCCCTGCAGGGTGTGACGGGCAGCTGAGAACATGTAGCGAGTGTTTCAGTCACTCAGTTATGGTAGAAATCTCTGGAATTTAGGGAAAAGGTACAAAAGCATCCAAGCATTGAGACGGCACGATTAGTTCAGTTTTCAGTAAACAGCATGTGAAGCAGTACACAGTAATACATGTGATTGATTTATTCTGTACTTCATTACTGCTATTCACATATGGCAGAAATATACCAAACATACAGCAGCCAGTTAATAATCATTTCTGTGTGTATGAATGAGAGGAAGTTGTAGACAGACTAATGATCACTTAAAAAGAGAATTCAGAGCCGTGAACTGTGATGGGATGATATCATGCTTCTCATGTGAGCATCTCCTTAAAACAGTATAATAGATGATGTAAAATAAAGAGAAATAGATGCACAAGAACATGTTTCAGTCTGGTGCTTGAGAGAACCTGAAGCTGGAGAGAACCTGAAGCTGGAGAGAACCTAAAGCTGGAAAGAAACTGAAGCTCGAGAGAACCTAAAGCTCGAGAGAAACTGAAGCTGGAGAGAACCTGAAGCTTGAGAGGGACTGAAGCTTGACAGAACCTGAAGCTCGAGAGAAACTGAAGCTCGAGAGAAACTGAAGCTTGAGAGGAACTGAAGCTTGAGAGAAAGCTCTTTCAGAAGGCCAGGTCTGGATATTCACAAGCAGAACTGTAGATGTAATTATAATCATAAAGTCAGATCTACCACCCTCACCATCATGTGAAAACAAGGTAAACTGTCTGCTTTCTTTATGTCACTCAAATATCTGCTTCACTTGGGCAGTTCTTGTCCAATTTTAAATCATTTTTAAGGACAAATTGACATTCAAATGATTCTGAATGTCAGTGTATGAAAGATAAACAGTACAGACTATCTTCAGCTTTTGTACTTCAGTCAGATGTGAGACAGTTTTACCTGCAGCTCGTGTAGTTGGAGAGCATCTCAATCACTGATGTTTATAGATGAGTGAGGGCTGAGGGCAGGACGGAGGCGGGGCTGCAGGTAATGTCATCCAGCTGCTGACATGACGGACAGCACGTTTCAGTGCTGGGAAAAGAGGAACAGTTTAATCAGAAGCAGCCTCAGATTCCTGCTCACAGCTGCACTGACTTCCAGAACCATGTCAGAGACTTCAGGCCACCTTTGCCACAAAAATTGGAAAATCCACAACTGTTGGTCTCTTAAAGGGACAGATGATCCAAAACTGAAAAGTCATTATTTACTCATTAAGGAATTTCACACCTGTATGACTTTATTTCTTTGGTGGAACACAGATTTATTGTGGTAAAAAGTCTATTACAATAAAGCACCAATAATATATTCCAAGTATTCCTTATAGCTTTGTGTTAAGATCATGTTCTGTGCTGAAACTCCATCGTGTTTATGTTAAACTGCAAAACTGCTGTTAATTACATGTTGTTTGCACCAGTTACTGTGTGTAATATTTTATTGTTGTCTGCTGATCCTCAATGAAAAGATAATTGTGACAAAGCTGATGTTTAAATTATGAAATCTATTTTCTATTTGTTCTGTTTTCTAGTTTTAGTTTTTCTGTTACAGCACAAATAGTTCTTAGAACATTTACAGCGAAAAAGACATTCTGCTCGCCGGCTGAACTTATTAAACTGTCTGATCAGCAGTCGCAGTAAACATGCAGAAGAGTTTGAGCACGCCTGCAGGGCCGCGTTCTAGAATGTCTGCAGGGCCGCGTTCTAGAATGTCTGCAGGGCCACTTTCTAGAATGTCTGCAGGGCCACGTTCTAGAATGTCTGCAGGACCGTGTTCTAGAATGTGTGCAGGACCGCGTTCTAGAATGTGTGCAGGACCGTGTTCTAGAATGTGTGCAGGACCGCGTTCTAGAATGGCAGATGGTGGACACAGACTCTTTGAAAACCACATTTGTTTACAGTAGTAAGAGTCACTCAACCGAAGGGTTCACTGAAGATGAGCATGGATGAGTCTGATGACTCTGCAGGTATTCAGATCTGTGCATTATACAGACATTAGGGTGTATAAACCTCTCTGAATGAGTTTACAGTGGGATCATTGGCTAATAAAATCAAATGAGAGACATTTGTCACATGTGTTTGTGAGGTCATGTGTGCCCTGGCTTGCACGCTCTGTCTATAAACACTCGCTGTCTCTCATAGGCCAGCTGCTGTTGTGTGTATTTGCAGATGTACAGTACATTTGGTCTTCCCTTTTATAATACACAATGATGGAATAAAATGTCATAATAATAAAATGTAGTTAAACAGTATCAACATTTTTAGGTCCTGAGTACAACTCATAAATCTCACATTCAGTAAATAAAGTGACAGTGAGGGACTCAGGGTTTGTGGATACAGAACACATGGCTCATGTTTGTGTACATTAATAGAGCTGATAATCATGCTGCGTTATGACCGAGAAATGATTGGATAGAGTTGCGGGGCTCACGTGTAACGACATAAACCAGATAAATAATTCAGATTCACTGGAATTTGTCATAATCTCACGTCACTAATGCTTGCAAACTGAAGTATTAATATTCACAACTATACATTTTTTTAGTTTATTAATATCTTTATCAATGGCAATTTTCTTCCGCTTTATTTAATTGATGCTCCGACTTGTAAAATGAGTATTTATTACTGTGTTTTTATGTAGATAATGCAATGCACTTGTGTTTATTTGAACACTTTCACTTTATAACTAACTCTCACACTCTGTTTCTCATAACATTTGTTATCTTCCATCTCAAATTCCTGTTTCTTAATTAGGAAGTTTGTGTGTCATTTAGATTGACAGCCTCATTAGGAGCTCATTATTGCTGCATGCTTCCACAAGACCTCCAGCGAAGAAGCTGAAGCAACCCTCCCTTATTTCTACCCTGTGACCCCAGCCTGCCTCACCTCCAGGCAGCCTGCCTCAGCTCCACCCTGTGACCCCAGCCTGCCTCAGCTCCACCCTGTGACCCCAGCCTGCCTCAGCTCCACCCTGTGACCCCAGCCTGCCTCACCTCCACCCTGTGACCCTAGGCTGCCTCACCCTCAGGTAGCCTGCTGGAGAAGGTAAATGAAGTTTGGACTTATGGTGAGGTCAGTAAGTTCAGGTTGAAACTAAATTCAAGTGTCAAGATTCCAAACGTTGAAATCTGAACATGTTTAGACATCTATTAATATTCTCAATGTGCCAAAAGGCAGCAAAGCACATAAAAGGATTAGGTGTCGGGTGTAATTATGAGAATGTTGTGGTTCTACATGTTTTTGGTTTCTGCAATACTGAGAGCAGAACTTGTGCAGAAAAGAAGTGTGTGATGACTAATAAAGAATGAACGTCATTACAAATCTGGAGATTGAATCTGTAAAGCACGTTCCTGGTCTTATTTTACACAAGTTGACAAAATATGACAAAAACGATATGACAAAAACATTCTCAGAATTTCCTCCCTGAAATGTCTGATGTCAGTATCTAAACAGCTATTTAGACATTGTTTTAGCTGTTGTTGTATGAAGTATTATCATGAAAGGTGTTTATAATACATCTCCTGCCTCAGCTTATAAATACAGACAACTGTTAATAACACGCTGAATATGATGTGTGTTCATTATATGTACTCCAGCTCAGGCAGATGTCTCGTTTTCTTGGCTGTAGTTTTTAGACCGCTGTACCACGGTAAGCACCCATTTAAGAAACGGTCTATGCAATGTGTGTTGAGGACCAGGTCCAGCAGATGAAATAGCTGCCTGACGGCTCAGGTTTGGGTTAATGGTGATGAATGGACATGCAGTGTGTGGGGTGCTTATTCAAACCGTCTGGGTTCAGTCCGCAGTGCCAGAGAAATCTGTCAAACGGATCCCTCACTTTAAGGGTGTTGTGAAATATGATGAGTGTGTGCAAATGTTGTGTTGAGTACAGTAAAGCCCTCTCCTTTTCTGAGCCCTGCTCCTCACACATCTTCAGCTTACAGGTTGAGACCAAATGTGTGCAGATGGTAGCATCTCACAACATGTTCCACATCAACCGTGGAAATAAAAAAGAAAACAGATAAAACGACACAGCTTTCTTTTACCATCAATACCATCAATTTATCTGTTATGAGTTTCTGCATGGGGTGCAGATCCTTCACTGCACACATGAGTACAAGATTTAGTGTAGTGTGTCTGTGTCTGTGTGTGTCTGTATGTGTGTGTTTGTGTCTGTGTGTGTCTGTATGTGTGTGTCTGTATGTGTGTGTTTGTGTCTGTGTGTGTGTGTCTGTGTGTCTGTATGTGTGTGTCTGTGTGTGTCTGTGTGTGTGTGTGTGTGTGTGTGTGTGTGTGTGTGTGTGTGTGTCTGTGTGTGTGTCTGTGTGTGTCTGTGTGTGTGTGTCTGTGTGTGGGGGTGTTTACATAACCATACATTGGGACAAATTTGTACACAAAAGTCAGCAAGACCTGATGTACCCAGTGTACAGAGTTTCTGGTCTGTACAGTCATGGATTCAGTTCACACATGCATTTCACATTTATGAGGAGAGTTTGGCACATCCTGGAACTTTATGAAACTTTCCTGATTTATATGAAAGTCCTGAGAGAGTTGATCCTTCTGTACATGTGCGCACACACACACACACACACACACACACACACACATTCAGTGTGTGATTAACAGTCATCGTGGGATCACATCAGTGTATCCGACTGGTAACCACACACACACACACACACACATATAAATCTAAAACAAAGAGTAAACAGTCTAGTCACAATAACATTTTAATCTGCTGTATATTTCACTGAATATCACCATCCTATGAAATAGTGATTATGGTAATTATTCTTTGACATATATAAACAGTAGACAGACTTTAACAGCAGAGCTTGGCACATCAGAACGGCTTGTGACCCATGAAGATGTATTATATCAGTAAGTACTAATTTTATTAAATTAAACACGTTTCATTATCATTATTAAACACGTTTATAATAAACTTACATATAACAAGTATCACAAAACTGCATTGTTACCTTCAAAACAGTATTTTTAGATTATAGGAATGTTTAGTGAACTGTTCCAGATGGTGAAAAGATGTTTAGAACTGCGTAAGACAAACATCAGCAGACTGAAATGAATGACCTGCTGAGAAACGTGTTGACAGTGAGTTTGACGCTTCTGCATGTGTTTCAGCTCTGCTGTGTCTCTTCATCTCTGACACTGAGCTGAGACGTGTTCTGACACTGGTCTGCTGACTGCATGAGTGACATCCATTTCCTCTTCCTTTTGACCAGCGGGGCATGTTTAGTGTCTCTGTAAGTGCCACCTCCTTTCCTCGAACCCTAACGCAGCAGTGATCCTGCTGCTGTCACAGCATCTAGCTCAGGTTCCTCTAGTCTGTGAGAGTTGCTCGTCTTCCAGGATAAAGTCTGATCACTTAGAGAAGTGATAGCACACCTCAAACGAGCTGCAAGATTAAAGGCATCGTTTTAAAAAATGAATACTTAAAACAGGAGTTTATTCAAATCAACCTCAAACGTACAACCTTTAGGAATGGAAATGATTCCAAGAACAGTGTTTAATGTCAACCGTCTGTTTCTACCGTCTGTCAGAGTGGTTCAGTGGAGTGAGTTGAGCGAGGCACTACACTTGAGTCATAAACTGGCATTCTGGTGCCTGTGACTCCAGACACTTTTTATATTTTTTAAGCAAACATTTTGAAAAGGAAAATCAAAGTGGAATATGTGTGTTAGTGTGAGTGCGCTTCAAGTTTGTGTCATTTCCTGTGGGGTCGGGTAATTCTTGGGCTGCGGATCATCACCGTGGTGATAGTGAGGCTCTGGTTGGGAGTTGATGGCTCATCTGGTCCAAGGGAAACACAGTTGTGATGTGTGTGTGTGTGAGGCAGATGAAGAACGAGAGGTCACGGGCTGTTGTTTTAAACACTCTCACTAGTGAGCTATGAGTCTGATCTCACATTGACCTCTGTGATCTATACCAGATCAAGTTAATACAAGAGACCTGTGGTGAATGGCCCTGAAATCACATATGAAGCCAAGGTGTGTGGCCAACTGTCAAAGATTACAGACATGAACAAGATGCTGCAGTTCTGTTACTAAGGAAAATGCAACACTCAGCTGCAACAAAGGAAGTCCCGCCTACCTGTAGAAAGAGCCAATCGTTAAACTCTAATGATTCTCTGGGGGAGGGGCTCTGTACAGTGTTGTGAGGTCGTTGCATATTGCTTTATTGTTTACATTTACATTTATGCATTTGGCAGATGCTTTTATCCAAAGCGACTTACATTGCAT
>JAZGTJ010015495.1:0-13331 GCA_036877575.1 Botia almorhae | reverse complement strand
CTGTCTGTATTTAGATCAAGTCAGATTATGCTCTTGAGACTACAATGACATACAAAGTTACAGGTGAAGGGGCAGATCAGCCACCTGTGGGACTTTTCAAGTGTGATAAATCTGGGACTCTCTTTGTGACACAGCCACTCGACAGAGAGAAAAAAGCGTATTATAAGGTGTTATTTTTGTTGAAGTTTATTCATGATCTGATGTTTACAAATCAAATATGCCACAATGCTTTGAAAGTTGTCAACTTGTAAGTGGTTTATGAAAGTCACCACAGATATTTGACACTGTCCATGTCTTTAGCTCATAGCTGAGTCTCAATCATATGACGGGGAAATTAAAGAGAAGCCGATGGAAATCATTGTCAACGTGATTGATCAGAATGATAACAAACCGGAATTTACTCAGAATCCTTTTAATGGAAGTGTTCCTCATGCTGCTCCTAATGGTAGGCGTATCATCCACTTACATTTCTTTCCAATTAAACACTTGTTTAGGGTTATGTTAATATGTTTAATTGATGTGACTATTCATTAAAAATGACACAATTCTTGTCGCCTGTCCTGTATGTAAATTCTGGACACAATTCAGTATTGAAGTGTCACACTAACCCACGTTATAGGGGGTTTCCTGCATTTTTAGCGCCAAGGTTTTCAATGACATTGGATTTTAAGGTCTACTTTTAACATTTGTAATCTTTTAGTAACAAACATAATGCCATAAAGTATCTCACGGTCATTTATGACACTCTGTCCAACCCTTAAAGCTGCAATACGTTACCTTGTTTAAAAACGAACAAAATTAGGTTTGCTGAGCAAGTACATGACAGAACAGTGTTTATAATCTTATTTATATGATCTGCTTACCTACCCTGATTCACAGCTGTACGTTTAAGTGATTTATAATTTAAGCCATCACGTCCAATTTCATATATAAAATTTGAATGGATAAAATATAGCTGATCCAATCTCCAGTTATGCACAGAGTCTCTGTGCATTCAAATGTTACATTCAGACTAAAATGTTCAGGGACCAGACAAATTTCAGCAGCAGGTAAAATTAGAGCAGCAGGTGCTGAACACAGCTGGGAGACGCAAGCGTTGACGGGTTTTGTTACAGTGTTTGGTGAACACAGGTGCTGATGACATGAATTTGTGTTCAGAATTATTTTTGCTGCTTGTTTTCAATAAATCCTCCTTTTAGACTGGAAATGAGGTTTTGACTTGTGTCCCATAGCGCAATCAACACTGTTATCTTATTTAATGCGTCATGACAGCTTTACATGTAACAGTAGTGGGGGCAATACCTTTTTAAAAAGCCACTTTAGCTATGGCACAATCTCATTTCTCTCTCTCTGCAGATTATGAGTTTATAAGGGTTACAGCCACTGATGCAGATGAACCAGCTACTGACAACTCTGATATTGGATACAAAATTATCAGCCAAGAGCCGCCAGAGCCAAATCCAAATATGTTTGAAATCAACTCTGTAACTGGAGGGATTCGTGTTGTCAGTGCAGGCCTGGACAGAGAGGTGAGAAATGACATTTAATGACTGTATCTTATAGTGAAGAATGAGCTGATAAAAGAGAAAGTGACCTGTCAACATCTTCCATTTCAGAAATGGCCCCAATATACTTTAATAATCCAGGCTGCAGACAGGCAAGGACATGGTTTGACAACTACCGGCACAGCTGTAATTACTGTAACTGACAGCAACGATAACGCTCCTCAATTTGACCAAACCACTGTAACGCATCACTTAACTATATTTTGTTTTAAACCAATTTTGACTGAATATGAGCAATTCTCACTGTAAATAACTTGTTTTGTTTTGTTTAGTACACTGTGTCTGTCCCAGAGAATAAATTTGAGGCTGTGGTGGCCAAACTTACAGTTACTGATGGAGATGAACCTGGTTCTCCTGCCTGGTCGACCAAGTATCAGATTGTTAATGGTGATGAAGGTGGTTATTTTAACGTCAGTACTGGACCCAGTCAGCTAGAGGGGATCATCACCACTGTGAAGGTACCAGATGTTGTTCAAGTTGACATGACAATTTGTTATGCAAAAAATAAAAAAATTTTGTGTTATACATTTAGCCGCTGGACTTTGAGGAGAATAAGCAGTACATTCTGTCTGTGATTGTTGAGAACGATGATCCGTTCATCTTACCTCTGACAACATCCACTGCCACAGTCACTGTCAATGTGGAGGATGAGGAGCAAGAATAAGAAAAGCTGACTGGATCATTTCAATAAGATCGTGTAAGATGATTGGATTAGGACTGCCTCTTTTTACGAACCCCATGTTTTCTGAAATATAAGAAATAAATATGAAGAATCAGAGAATTTGTTTACAAAAGCAACTGGTGAGAGTGTATGTGACCTGTGAGATGACTGGTTTGATTGATATCAACTTGTAATCCATTATCATCATTACTGCAAACGTATTGAATCGTTATCAATTATCTTTTTTTATTTTTTCATTTATTGTTTCATTTATTCACATTTAGTTATGTCATGGTAACATTTGTGCGTTAGTAGTTAGATTATGATAAAAATACTAATACTGATCAAAATCAGCTGTACCGCTGTCTGTCAGGTCATGTGTTGTTACTTGACTCTTTTATCTTATTACGAAATAAAGTTGATAACTAAATCTTTTGAGCTTCAGGTGTGATTAAAGCAACTGACTCAATTCTCTTTCTACTTCTGGAGTCTTGTAATAAACTGGAGAAAAGACGCAGTTATTTATTTGAATCTATTTGAAATTGTGGTAGTACTGCTGATATTACAGTATCAGCAGCATCTGTTAAGAGATTGCAATACATCTCAACTTTCCGCAGGAGCAGAGTGAAGCAATGGGAGGGCAGCGAAGGGCCAATCAGAACTCTCTGTTTTATAAAGTTACGCAACATGGATCTTGCTTGGCATTAGCTGTGTTTTAACTGTGTTTTTTCAAGGAAACTAGTTGAAACTGGTCATGTATATGTTAACACTTTCAACACTTCGAGAACAAAGCGTACTACAAAACAAAAAACGTTTAAGGATAAACGGAGAACTGTGAGAACAGACAATGGCAACGACATCAGCGTATGTAAACAGTTTCTCATGACTGTTAAACAGAAAAAAACTCTCTGGCTGTGAGCAGAATCTGGTATCCCTGATATGATCAGACTGATGCTTCTGGGTCAGGCGTGTTGTTAGTAAATCTTTCTGTCTTTACTGAAACACAAAGCCTGCGACTTCAAGTGAACGGTTGTCTGAACACAATAAGAATTTCCTTATAAGTGTGCACATTATTTCTGTCAGGTACTGTGTTACAGGACCTAAAAGAAACATGCTTACCATTTCACAATAGAGAATTGAAGAATGATAAATCAATTAAAAAGCAGTTTAGCAAGACTTACCTCAGTTACTCCTGGGTGCCGCAGTGTTGCTCACTGCACCTGGTGTGTGTTCACAGCTCACTCTCTCAATGTGTGTGCACTAACTGGATTACATGCAGAGAACTAATTCCAGGTACAGATCACTATACTTGACCTGCATGTCATTTCATAGGATATCATAGGAATACAAAATGTGTCCACTAGATGTCAGTATTTCTCTTTCTGTCTCAAATAAGCCTTAAAGTCCCTAAAATTCACCCACAAAAATCTGATAGGTTGTCGATACCTTAACCTTAAAATTATACTTTACTTATACTTTACAATACATCTACGTATTGTATTGTGTGAATATTTTTAGTTCACTCCTCACAAATATTTCATTGAATGTTTTGGCATAAATATCTTTGAAAACAAGCTTCCTCTTATTCTGGAAATGTCACACCTATGTTAAAGGCAGGGTTGGCTCGTTCCAGAAACATTATTTGTTTGGCTGGATTAAAGTCTCTTCGCGTCAAGATAGCAATCACTAAATAAGGTGGTCTAAATATATTTATAGGACCACAAAATGTTCATCCTATCACTGCATTCGATCCGAATGCAATGATAGGACGTCCTACTTGCCTGTCAAACTCTGTGTGTGTTCGTGTATTGGAGGAGGTGTGGCTTTAGAGAGTGCTCTGAGGGAAGGGTGGGATCTTCTGCTTTCGAAAGCTAGCGTGCTTCCTTTAAACAAAACATATTAATGGAAATTAGCACAATAGTTTGCAATACTTTGGAACTGAAAGTGACTCGTATTGAGGTCTCATGTATACTCACATCCCGCATCTTCATTCAAGATCACTGGTTCAGGAATTCTGATGTCTTTTCTAATGCTTTACATCAATGCCTCATCATCCGGTCCACAGCTAACAGAGAATGTTCTCTAAACAACGGCTAGCGTTCTCCGGAAGTTCTCTCAAAGTAATCAAAAACATTCCTGCAGTAACGTTAGCATAACATGTTATGTAACACATATTAAAAACATTATTCTTAAGTTGATTGGTGGAACATTCTGAAAACATTACAGAATGAACAACATTTTTAAATAAGGTTTCATATAGCCAAGAAATGACGTTAATACAACATTTAAAGAACGGAACATTTTGAACGTTCCTGGAACTTTCAAAATAACATTTTAATGTGTTTGTTACTTATTTGAAACATTATGGAAATGTTTGTACAACTTCAAATTGTCAGCTGGGTCAGTGAGGTCTGACAAAGCTCCTCCAGCACAATAACACTCCATTGTTTCCTTTAACCTGTCTGAGCTTGAAAAACCTGTTTATAGATGGAGACTGATAACACACCTTCCACATGCCTCCTCACATACCTCACACAGTATCTGTTCTCAGTTACCGACAACACACTTGCTTTCTATACAGGCTGCTGCTGTGCAAACAAACTGTCCTTTAGACCACAACAGAGCTCATTAATGATTAAAAGCAGCTGAATGATTCCTACCTTAAAATATACTTCATTGTCCCCATCATACACGGCTTAAAATACGGACTAAAAAGCCACAAGTTTTAAGATAGACAGTTACAGTTAGTTGTCATTTTTGCTCTGTACTTGGGTGATATATGCCATTTTTTAAGCGTCCAAATTTAATTAAAAATACACCGCTTTATTATTTTTTTCTAATCCCAATTTTTTAGATATTTGTTTTTTCAAAATATTTTTATCGATAACCAATTTGTAATATTATATTTCCCACGGAAAAGACACAGTCACATTCTTAATGACATCATCCTCCAGGAAGTGACATCATTTTTGATGTCCAAACATCAGTAACATCAGTAACATTTGATGTTATATGGTTTGTTTGTGTGATAAAATTGATAAAAAAGAAATGTATGTGATAATAATAAAAGGTTGTTCAATTATTAAGAAACTAGTGTTTGGCCATGTAGCCATTCTGTTGTTTCTTTAGGCACTGTGTACATAATCGAGATAATTACTGTCTCTCTATCAAAGAGTATCTCTAAATGTTTCTGTTTTTTGGCTCCCAGCTAGGTTGTTTATTTAATTATGGATTGTGCCATTGGCTGATGTTGACCAAGCACCCCACATTGTGTATTGACAAAGCTTAATGAGGAGCTAAATGGAGGAATTTAGGGTGTGGTGGGATTGTTTAGGCAAAAGTCAAGCTCTGTCTTTAAACACCTGAGAATTCCCCCCCCCCCCATCAGATCTGCCTCATGTCTGAGCAGTACTGATGTGTAACTTACCGAGGGCTCGTCAAGAAACGTTATTTACTGTGACTGAATGCTCAAAATCAATTGCTGTGTCACAGGAATTACAACAAGAATAATTACATTGCACACCTGCTAAATCAGCATATCTTATGTTTAGTAATCATCCTGTCTTTCTGAGGATGCTTTAATTTCATTAAGGTGTGATTCGTTAGAAGTTAGAACTGCATTAGTGTCATGTAAGCTCCAGTTTTACATTTTTGTTATTATGTATGTGTTTATTAAATGATTTAAGAAAGTTTTAACAATTTATATTCATGATATCAAATATTTTGGATATGACGTCGTTTCTGAGCGACACTACCTGCAAAAGAATATGTGTGTGTGTGTTTATATGTGTGTGACAAACACGAAACTCAATCCCATATAACTCAAGCACACTGAAAACACACTGATAACTGTATACAGTAATCGCCAAACAGAAACTGACGGATACGTTGACGTCACAAATACTGAAATTCACCATCTCTATTAGTACAGTTCATATCTGGCAGCTTGCCATATGACATCACATTCATTTCCAGTAAAATCTGGTGGCGACTAATACTTTATCTGAACTTTAGAACTACCTCCTTATTTGCAGACAGCTCTGTCACTCAGAAGGTCCCCAGGAGTTCCGCTCCTGAATAGACCAATATTGACTCGGGGGGAGGGGCTTTTTTTTAAAGAGGTATTGAGGAGTCAACAAGACGGCTGCTTGCCTCTAGCTATTGGGCTTGTGTTGGCTCGGCAGGAGATGGGAGGAGATGCATTTCTGACAAACAAAAGCGCAACACAAGACCGGTCTTGTCCTATGGCTGTGAAACCAAGGTGCTATCAGACGATTCGACATCGCAGCCGCTTCCCAAATCTGAGTCTATGAACACGACACCACAAGCAAATATGATACCGAGCGTTGTGCAAGCATAAACATTTTATGGAGACTAAAAGCCCTTCTGAGATAATGATGGGCTTTTAAAGCTGGTGGACGTGACCGGTCAATCAGAGTGAAGGGGAGGGAGATTGGCTGAAGTCAAGACTGTAGCTGGAGTCCATATTGACAAAGTTTATTAATGCTCATAACCCATTACCAAATACGCAACGCTGTGCATTACGCTTGGTAAAAGCTCTCATAATAGTACGCAATTGCATTCATAATTATTTGTACAGGAAATATTGATTTGAGTAAAGCGCTCTGTGTGTTGAAGCTGGGCTTTGCTACTGTAATGCGGAACTGGTTTCTCCAAGCGGAGATAAGCCACCATCCCCCATATTTTTCTAGAGCGCCTCGCCCTCCTTTAAATGCTCACGAAATCTCTCCAAACCTGTTTGTTAACACCGTGAAGCAAAGTCACTGCATCATTCACCGTCAAAACAGATCAGCTACTCTAAAGTTTTCTGGAAATGTTGTTTATTTAGTTACATTTGTTTGTAAATAAAGCTGTCAACGGTTAAACTGATTATACGCGCAAATGTTAATTTTGAGGTGTTTAAATAATGAATCTCATTGAGCAGGTGGAGAATTGTAGGGTTTGATCTTTCTGACAGAAGCATTTTGACCGTGTTAACTACCAGACGGGGTTGTAGTGTGTTTTTGAAGAGTTCTAAGTAATCATTAACTCAGACCTCCATTACTGACCTTGTGCACAAGGGTGTGTACTGTACTAACTGGTGTTAACTCATTTGGATCCTGTTTCAAAGCTGCTTTAAAAAAATAGCGGCAACCTCAATCAGTTTAACAAATATTTCAACAAACATTCAGTTTAAAATACTGCCAGTGTTAAAATATAGCAGGACCAAAAGACCACTAGTGAAAATGTATCGACTTCGCATTTTTGCCATGTATTACAAACTTTTCATACATTTTCAGCAACTTCACTGGAATTGTAGTTTTGCAAGACGATCTATCGTGTCAAGGCATAATTTGAGAACGTTCTTATGGGCATCTTGTGGGCTTCAGAAGAAGCCAAACAATTATAAGTTCATGTAATTTTCTTCATTCATTTCATTTGTAAATCTGTGTCAACTGTATGTTGACACTAAACACAGTTAAAAAAGAACAACTAAATATACACATATAGTTGTATATAAACACAATGTCATGGCAAGACACTGAGATGACATAAAAACGCGAGTGATCTTGCAGCTAACACAGATGTTGCACTCTGAAGGACTGAGAGATCTGTCTGGGAACGGTATGCAGGCCTTGGCCACATTCTGCTCACAGCATATAATGTTTTCTCCAGCAATATTTGTCCTCTGGGCTTATCTACAAGCTCAGATAAGCCGACTCCAAACAAATGATTAACTAAATGTTTTTGGTCTTCTTTCCCAGGTTGCTTGATCATTTTCAAGCTTTTCTTTTTGTTTTACACAATTGTGCACAGAGGATGAAAAAAAGTCACTTTTAATGAACAAACCACAAGCCAACAGACCTTTGCACTTGAAACCCAAGTAAAGTCTGTAATAGCCTGGACAAATTCAGTCTTGGAAGAAAATAACTACATGCCCTAACACACAAAGTGCATCACAGTTTCACATTATTAAAATTCAGAGCTTGTATTAAAACGAGTACGTCAGTTCTAAGTTATTTAGAGTAATTTGCATGTTAACAGTTTTCCTTGAACATCTACTGTAAATGACTGTAAGGGCTTTCTGGGAAATAAATGTTCTTTGCTTTAAGGCTGTTACGACTGCCATCATCACTGCTCCTGTAGCTCAGATGGCAGCGCATTGTGCTAACAGAGCAAACGGTTGTGGGTTTGGTTCTCGGGAAACACACATACTCATCAAATGAATGAATGCATTGTAAGTCACTTTGGATAAAAGCAGCTACCAAATGCATAAATGTACTCACGACATGACGCTTACAAGCCTGGTTTCTTAAATAAACCGCCACGATCATGACTGTAATATGAAAAATGTCTTCATATATCAGATATTATTTTCAAGCGATTGTCGCATATTGTCATGCTGGAAATATCATCGTTATATTAACATTACGGCTGTGATACAATTAGCGTTCTCTTCTCTCGATTATGTTGTCATCGTACTACAACGTCACGTGAAGTTGTGTCATGAGAGTAATACAGCTGGAACTACAAAGACAGAAATGAAGAAGAAACATTAAAGCCGACTTCAATGGAAGTGATGGACAGATAACAGCTAGTTTAACAGTTCTCAGCTTCTCCGTGGATGAGGAACACAATGTGTTCTTTTGTACGGGTTCTGCTTTACCAAAGGTCAGCTGAGTAACGTTCATATTTTGAAGCTCTGAGAGAAGAACCAATCGCTCACAGTGGGAATACAGTTTAGTGACCTAATTAACAGTGTATGTTAGAAGGCAAACATGATCATGAACGTTCAATGTGCAAAGCAGGTTTCCAAATTTAAAATAAAATCATGTTTTGTTTATAAATAATATATAAAATTATTATAATATTATATAAAATAATATATAAAAGGTTATAAAATAAGGTTTTGTTTATAATTGGACAAATGGGAACATTCGCAAAACATGAATGAATTTGGCTGTCCTGGATTTGGTGGAATTTACCTGTTAAACAGTTTATTTTTATTTTTTTAAATGTATTGCTAAATTGGTTGTTTACAACTCAACACAACCAGGTTTACATGAACTGTCTTGTCTGACGATAACGGCCAGTAGTGAAGGATATTTATTTTCTGCCAACGAACAACGATAATGAAGAAGTCAAAATATCTTGTCCGAAAGCATTTCTCTAAACAACATTATTCATTCGACACAAAATGGTGATTATTTTATCAGTGGTGTTCTGATCACATTGAAAACTCATGATCGGGTGCGTGGTGTGAGACAGAAAGACAGTACACTGTCCTCTGTAGCCTGAGGCATCCACGGCTGAACAGTTAGGCAGGAGAGGGGGGTGCTGGTGGTGCTCTGTTTTCTCACCCACAATTACTACACAGTTATGTGTAATCTGTTCAATTGCTAAAGTCAATGATATAAAGCAGCATTAGCTTGCTTGACTGGTGACTTTTAGTAAATCAGAAGTGTTTTACAATCTTAAAGTAACCAATCAGAGTCACAAGGAGACATACTGATCTTATGAGTAAGCTACTGTGGAAGTATGATGAGACTGATGAGAAATACTCTTTACTGAAAGCCAAGCTAAACTGTCTCTGACCTGCCTAGAGATTTAGAAAGTGATTTGAGAAAAACATTGCCGACGTGATGAATTATAAAGTAGTAGAAAAAAGACAGTCAAGTACAGCATAGTGGCTTATTTATGTATGTAGTCTATTTTTAACATCGATCAAAACCGGCAGGGAGTGTGTGTGTGTGTGTGGGGGGGGGTCAGTCAGAGATTAAAGGCGTTGTTCTGTGTGACAGTCTAACTTGCGCAAACTATCTCTTGAACGACCAAGTGGGCTGATAGAGGCTCTTGTGTACTATCTATCGAAATACACAGCCTGCATGTTCAACAAACCGGCATTTTCAACAAAGTCGGGAATTTTCGGCCACCCGAAACCACCGCTTTACCTGCCTCACCAGCGCGACTCAAAGCCCGTGAATGACCATATTTGGAGCGAGTAATTACCGGATGGGCGCGGTCACCTGGCTGCGTCAGATCCGAAACTACCTGCTGCAGATCATTTCCTCAATCTGCGGGCGGCGAGACGCTGGAGTCGCGCAGCTGTGACACACTTCATAGATCTCGAGAAAGACAAACGCTGAGGGACCTTCGCCTCAAGCTTTCAGCTCACCCGATGGAGACCGTGAGGATTGTGCGATTGGGAGTTATTATTTTCCTCTGGCAGGTAAGCTTTTGTCGGCGGCGTCAAGTTGTTCACCGAGAGTTCTCGAGCTGTTCGATCGGACCACGGAAGTCTTTGGTTTGTTATAAAATGTACGTTTTATTATTGAATTAGGCACTCGCGTGCGGATTTGCCGAGGAGTCGTCGTGTACACCTGGCTTTGATTCGGAGTTGTTGGTTTTTAAGGTGCACAGAGATCAGCTTCACCGGGGGAAAAGACTGGGAAAAGGTAAGACGCGCTCGTAATGCTCTTTAAAAACGCTTAAACGACTGAACAAAATGTTATGAAGTAAAAAGAAACGAAAACATAAGTTTGGGTTCTTTAAATCGGGTCTCACCTCAGTTGTGTGCGCGCGCCTCGCGCTTCCTCTGAAGTTCAACTTGGTAACCGTCGTTTATGTGTGACGTATTAAATTGGTTATAGTTTGAACAGTTGTGTGTTAAATATCGCGATATTTAAAGTGTTTTGGAGTTGGGCGAGCTTTGCGCTCTCACAAGGTGTCGACAAGGTGTTTCCTAATTTGTGTTGCACGTATGTGGCTTTTTAGCGCAATATCACGATAGTGCAGATGTAAGTTGTCGTGTATCGATCTCCTCTCGATTTGGACCAAATTAAAGCTACTGCTGAACTTTCTCCAGGTGCAGAACTATTTAAAACCCGCAGATGTCGGAGGTCTCGTGTTTCAGTGTGTGCGGATCAAAGTGTGCAGGTGTTTTTTAAATGCTAATGCTAGCGATCCAGGTGGATGATCTCACTCAATGCTTATATTGTGGGTGTGGAATACAAGCTGAAACCGTCTGTACTTCCTCGTACCCTTGTGTTTTCACGTTCTTCTGGTTGATGGGTTTATGTTAACTTTCGTACCCTGTTAAGTGACGGTATTGTTGCGAACTGCTGTCCATAAGCGCAAAATCTCTCATTGTCTTTGTAACGCCCTGACTCATGCTTGACAAGTTGGGTCATGATCACGTACTTTCCATAAAAACGGTGATGGCAACCATAGTGGACGTTTTCACTTTCGACATTAATCCCTTACGATCATTGAGTTGATTGACAACATTAATGATCATTAGTTTGAGCCCAACCGATGTTGTCAATATAATATTAAAATGTAAAGTGTTTGGTTTATGATTCCAGTTGCTCTGTAGTGTATAGTGAACACCCTGCTTAGAGTCCCAGTAATGGTGTGTTTGTGGGGGTTGATGGGTTTAACAACTTCCTGTCCACAGACCACTAATGGAGGGCAGTACGATGGCCACTGTTTAAATAGTAAGAGTGTTTAAGTGGCTTTACTTTCTAGGTTTTGTAATGGGATTGTTGGTTCTGAAAGGTTTTGGATAAGACACGTACGTTACTGTGACAGTGGCAACATGATTCTGAAGCAGGAATGGTTGTAAGTCGCTATACCACAAATTAAATCTCGGCCTAAAACCAGAAATGGACTTTAATAGCTTAAATCAAATTGAAGCAGTTTAAATAATTCAAATAGAACAGCCATAACTGCATTAAGTGTGTTTATATTGTGTTATAGTACAACAAAGTATATAACTGAATTGTGAATATGGTAAATTTGATGTGCAGCCCAAATAGTGATTGTTTTTTTTTTTTTTGCTTGTTTAATTGACTTAATATGCAGGGCTGTGTATTTTGTGATTCTGACCCAGATTAATGTTTTCTGACTTTGTACCTTTTTATCCCTTTCTCTGACAGTGACGTTCAATACCTGCGATGGAAGATCAAGAACACTCTTTCAATCCGTTGACAAGCGGTTTGATGTGAAAACAGATGGAAGTGTAACACTGAAGAGAGAGGTCACTCTTCATGAGGGCCATAAGCAGTTTGCTGTACATGCTTGGGACTCCAGTGGCAGGAAGCACACAGTATCTGTCAGAATTGAGAGAGTCCACAATCATCCTCATCATCATCATCATCATCATCATCATCATCACCATCACATGGACACTGTGGTGAACGTAACTGCACAGGTACACAAGTTCCTCCAGAAAACTGTACAAGCCTGACCTCTACTGGCCATTTGTGTATTTACTGGTGTTTAGGCTTGGGAATCAAGAGCCAGTTCTTTATCAGAAAGGGTTCCAATAAAAAAAAACATATATATATATATGTGTGTATATGTATATATGTAGCCACAGATGCTGGCATGACATTAAAAAGGAAAAAAAAAAACCATTTACTTTTGTTTGGACCAGTTGGTGAGGAAGGCTCTGCTGCAAAAGTGGACCCCACAATTTAATATTTAAATATTTAAGTTCTTAAAGTGTTTTTAATTTCTGTAATTCCACTTGAATGAATTGTCAGTTGGGTTGTAAATGTTCTGGGCTGCAGTTCTTAAAAGCATCATAAGCCTATGTACATCATAGAGTCCATTGGTGCTACAATATACTTGTGTGTACAATGCTTTTGATAAACACAGCCCTGGTCAGTCTTCTGTATAATTTGTTTTTGTGAGTTGTTCCTCACGTAATGGACAGAAGTCCCACTGCAAACTCAGTGTTTTACTGGTTATGTTTAAAGCAGAGCTGGACGTACCATTTAAACTCTTCTGTTCTCCAGGAATCCTCCACTGATGACCTGGTCCTGAAGTTTCCAAAACCTTCAGCAGGTCTAAAGAGAGCAAAGAGAGGTTGGGTTATTCCTCCAATCAGTGAAACTGAGAACAGCAGAGGTCCTTTCCCAAAAAGGCTTGTTCAGGTGAGTCAATGTAATAAAAAGCCTTCAATTAAACTGCCTTGTGTGTTACTGACTTTCTTCCCCTGTCTGTATTTAGATCAAGTCAGATTATGCTCTTGAGACTACAATGACATACAAAGTTACAGGTGAAGGGGCAGATCAGCCACCTGTGGGACTTTTCAAGTG